>JBBYHM010000027.1:13634894-13744841 GCA_038381775.1 Adansonia rubrostipa | reverse complement strand
GAATAATAATCTCACTGTCATTATTTGAAATCTTTTTATTTGTTTTTGAGGAAAACTCATACGATTCACCAATGATTTACCATGATTATGTCTTTAAATTCATTTTTATTACAATAAGGTTATATTCTTAGGTTAAAGTTTTTTCCTTGGTTTTTTGCCATACCAATGACTTGGACTTTGGGAATAATAATCTCACTGTCATTATTTGAAATCTTTTTATTTGTTTTTGAGGAAAACTCATACGATTCACCAATGATTGGGTCATAGGAAATATTTTTAGGGGATTGCATTTAAATCAAAAACTCAATACCAAGAGACTTAGGTTAAGATAAAGTTATGCCTAGATGGTACTGATTTTATCATGCTGTGGGGGTGCTAATCCTTCTTTCCGCATAATCGAGTCCCAAACCTAACTCCATTTTTCTTTGGTTTAAAAACATAGACTTTAAAACCATTATTTTTAAAATTAATTTCTAAATTTTAAAAGGATTGGTTTTGACAAGTGTTCAATCACAGCTAGCCTAAAAAAGATTAGTGATGTCTCTAATTTCCTAGCATTTTTGTAATAACCATACTAATAAGTCAGACGAGTGACTCATTCCAACAATAGAGCCCTATTCCAAACTACTGTAAAATTTCCCTAAGTGTAACGTCTTGGGATTTGGTTACAACTTTGCCATTTTTGAACATTTAGGTTTGTGTTAGCGTTTTCATACCTAAACCAAACCTTCTAAGATCATTTTAGCCATTTTGCATTAAAACCAAGTCTATAGGGTCATGTTAGCACTTTCATGTCAAACCGAATCTTTAGGGCTATTTTAGACTTTTTGTTTAAAATCAAGTATTTAGGGTTATTTATGTGTTATCATGTTAAAACCGAACCTTAGGTGTTGCTTTATTTTTTGTGTTAAAGTCGAGTTTTTAATTACATCTACAACATAACAAGTGCTTTAATAAAAAAATGAATCAATTTCCCAAAGCTCAAATTTGTCCATAGACTTCTTCTAGTATATGAACAAGTCTCACCGATTATTTTTAATAACGAAATACCCTCTTTAAATTATGAATAAGAATTTTCAAAGATTTCCAAAAGATAAAACTTTCATATTTCACCAAGTTTTTGTTGCAATATATCAAGATATAAACCTTAACATATCAGAGTAGACAACATTTCAAATCATTGTAGAGCCTTACTCAATCAGAACAAATTGATCGTTCTGAAGCTCCCATATAAAATAAGAGAATGATTAGGTTAAGGAGTCACAAATGATCTTTTATTACTAGGTGTGATCAGTCATTTATTAAAATCATTCACTAAAGAGTTACATACTCTAAAGGAATGATTGTACGATCTGTGTGTACCAAAAATCTATAAAATTAGGCTTAGGAGTAGGTTACGTAACAAGTAAGGACTCGATCCCTCTCATGATGCCTAATATTTGGTACAAACTAATCACATATGTTTGAATTTGTTTTTCTCATTTTCAATCATATGCATTCAATCATAGTGTTCCTTTTACTTATGCCAAATCAAACAAATATCACAAAAAAAAAGTATCTTGAGACACTTATCGGGACTAGCGCTAATTTACAACTGATTTAGTGTGAAAATCGTTTAAAAAGGAAAAATACCATAAATCCATAAATATTCACTAATTGACTCCATTTTTAATATGATTTATCAATTTTCACTACTTTAAAAGAAATCACAAAATAGCACACTTAGACTAAATTGAAGAAAATACAACTTTGAAAATAAGGTTTAAAATCAACTTTATTAAATCCAACTTGGAAGCTTTAGTGTGAGCCTGGGGACCTTCTGTAGGACATCCCAGACCTATTAACACATTAAACGTGACTTTCAAAATCAATTCTGAGGCATCTAGATGGCTTAAAATAGTGAGCACCAAACTCAAAGAGACCTGAAACAAGGGAAAATTTTAACATAAACTCTTCGAATCTATTCTGGATTATTCCTATCACATAAAATCATCAAATAAAATTCTATGAATGTTGACTCACTATTATTTAACATAAAAAAACTCAAAAAACGCTAGAAAATCATTCTGGCTATTGCATAATTTTTAATTGGACACTACTGGTTACGTAACATGTTTGACTAGCCTACTTTTTGAAATTTTTTCCTGATTCATCCAAAATACCCACCACATAAGCCATAGATGCTTGGAAAACTTATTTAGTCTACTTTTATCTAAAAAATATTAGAAAAATACAAAAAAATGATTATCTATATAAAAAATAGTTCATGTTTCTAATCAAGAGCTGAAATAAAACCACGCAAATAGCTCATGTTTTAGGATTTTTCTGCAATCATCCAATCATGAAATTGAACATTTTAAAAGCCTATTATGCAGCCCAATCAATGAGGATTACAGGAAAAATACAAACCAAAATTTTTAAGGTCTATAACCTAATCAAAATTAGAGGTGGCAATTGGGCAGGTTCGGGACAAATCATTTTGGGTTTGAAGTTTTTAGGGTTCGGGCTGATTCGTGTTCGGGTCAATTCAGGTTCAGGCTAATTCAGGTTTGGGTCTATTCAACTTTAGGCCAATTCGAGTTTGGGTCCATTCGGGTTTAGGCTAATTGGGGTTCTGGTTCTGGTTTAGGTTTGAGTATATTTTACATCATTTTTTATTTTATGTTAAATGTAATCACTTTTACATATTTTTGAATTCTAAGCCTAGGCCTAAATTTGGCTCGAAAAAATCTTAGTTCGATTCTATGGGCTTAGCCGTGGCCCAAAAAAATTTTGAACTCTAAGCTCAGGGCTAAATTTGGCTTGGCCGACCTATTTAAGTATAAATCATTGTTCATAATATTAAAAAGCTATTTTTGTATTAATATTTGTATATTTTATAATTAAATTTAAATAAAATATATTATTTTAATTAAAAAAATTGGTTCAAGTCGAGCGTGCTTGAAACTTAAAATCTAAGACTTGGGTCTGACCATGTCGAGTCTATTCTGTTTGCCAGGCTGTCTGGCCTATGGACAGGTTTAGTTGCTAGTCTGACATGTGATTTTTTCATTTTGATATGGTATTATCTATTATGGCTTCCATATTTTTTAATTTATCTTATTACTTTATTATATTATTATAAGACTCTAATTATCATTACTTGAAATAATAATAATATTCAAAGAAGTACTTAAAATTTTACTACTAACATGCATAAACTCTAAATATTTAATAAGTTGAACTAATTAAATTTTAAAAAAAATAATAAATGGATGATATATTTTATTGACAATGCTTTCAAAGCTCATGATATGATTTACTTTTTAATAGGTTATTATTTTATTATATATAGACCTGCTTAAGGATCAGGTACCTACTCGGCCCAAATGAGCCTGGGCTCGAATTCTCATATTTTTGTTTTAAACTAGCCCAATCTGACTCAAAACAGTGATTTTAAATTAAAATAATATAGATTTTATTTGAATTTAATTATAAAATATATAAATATTAATAAAAAATTTTTTAATGTGATGAACAATAATTCTGGCTTGAACAAGTGGGTTTAGGCATATTAAATAAGGGTTTAAACTTGAAATTTTAAAAAATTCAGACCGCAGCTTACCCTAACCCATGAGCAGGTTTAATTAGACATAAAATATGAATTAAGTTTTTAATATTTAATTAAATTATATTTGATATTAATATTTAATATTTAATAGTTAATTCATTTTTAATAGGGTATTATCTATTATGGCTTTCATATTTTTTAATTTATCTTATTATTTTATTATACTATTATCAGACTCTAGTTATCCTTACTTGAAATAATAATAATAATAAGAAAAATATTCAAAGAAGTATTTAAAATTTTACAACTAATATATATATACTCTCAATAATTAATGAGTTCAACTAATTAAATTAAAAAATGATAAATCAATAATATACTTTATCGATAATATTTTCAAAGCTTATGATATAATTTACTTTTTGGTAAACTATTATTTTATCATATATAGACCTGTTACCTATTTGACCTAATTGGGCTTGGGCTTGGGTTCTCATGTTTTTGTCTTAGATTAGCTCGACCCAGTCAGAACAATGATTTTAAATTAAATAATATATATTTTATTTAAATTTAATTATAAAATATATAAATATTAATAAAAATATTCTTTAATGTGATGAACAATAATTTTAGCTTAAATAGGCATGTCTGGGCACGTTAAATAAGAGCCTAAGCTTGGGATTTTAAAAAAATTTAGGTCTCAACTCGGCCTAACCCATAAGCAAGTTTAATCATATATAAATATAAATTAATGTTTTAATATTCAATTAAATTATATATGGTATTAATATTTAATATTTAATATTTAATATTTAATATTTAATTCATTTTTGATATAGTATTATTTGTTATGGCTTTCATATTTTTTAATTTATCTTATCACTTTATTATACTATTATCAAATTTTAATTACCATTACAAATAATAATAATAATGATAATTATAAAATAAGAATAATATTCAAAGAAGTATTTAAAATTTTACTGTTAACATACACAAACTCTCAATATTTAATGAGTTTAACTAATAAAATTAAAGAAATGTGATAAATAGATAATATACTTTATTGATTATGTTTTTAAAGCTAATAATGTGATTTACTTTTTGATAAATTAATATTTTATCATATATAGACCTATTCAAGGGTCGGGCTATCCACCTAGCCTAATTGGGCCTGCGCCCAAGTTTTTATATTTTTATACCAAACTAGCTCGACCGGACTAAGAATAGTAATTTTAAATTAATATATTTTATTTAAATTTAATTAAAAAATATAATATTAATAAAAAAATTTTTAATATGATAAACAGTAATTTTGGCTTTAATAGGCAGGTCTGGGCACGTTAAATAAGGGCCTAAGCTTTGGATTTTAAAAAAATTTAGACCATAGTTTGGCATAACCCATGAGCAAGTTTAATCATATTTAAAATATTAATTATATTTTTAATATTTAATTAAATTATTAAAAATATTAAAATAAAATTCATAATTAAAGTTTTTGATTTATTAAAAATTATATAATTATAATTTTTTATTTTTTAGTATTAAATTCGGGTTCGGGTTCGAGTACTTTTAGGTTCAGGTCATTTTGGGTTTGGGCTATTTTGGGTTTGGGTTTTCTTGGGTTTCAGTTTTCTCGGGTTCAGGCCATTGACTTTTTAGTCAAATCGAGTTTGGTTTGGTTTTGGGCTTGAGTTTTTTCGGGCGAGTTTCGGGGTTTGGGTTCATTTTGCCACCTCTAATCAAAATATTTCTTTCTATAAGACCACCATACTGGACTATAACAGTAACTTTGACATAACTTGTGAGTATAAAGCCTTTTTCAAATTTTTAGAACACATTTTTGAACATTTGAGCATCCAACGATAAGACCAAAACTCTATAATTGTCCTACATAAGGAAACAGTGAAGACCTCTAAGCACCACAACCTAGAACTATGTCTTTCAGCCTTGGCGATATGCTTCAGAGTCATGTGAATGTCTCCGCTTTTATCGCTTTTATCCATTGTCGACGTTCCACGTGCCTAACCTTTACGAACTTTGAATGATCCGAAGGCCTAAAGTGTGTTCGACTTAAAATATTTTGATGTTCGACATGAAGAAGTAAAAGACCCTCGGATGAATCACTCATCTGACTAGTCTTGGATGGCCACCATGAAATGGCCATAAATTTGGAGTCACCACGATCATTTTAAGTTAGGCATGATTGGATGCCTATTGAAAATAATACCAGAGATCCATTATTTTGGGTTCAGGAGTTGGCTACGTGTGAGGAAGGATTAGCACCCCCACAATGCCTGAAAATTGGTACCATCTAACTATATCTTACTTGAATCATAGTTTTCTCGGTTCTATTTTTATCATTATTTAAGTATAATTTCCTCTAATCCATGAAATTTTGGTAAAGATACGAGTCTGGGTTTTAATGAAAATTTTATCACCTATGCACCTTAGAGATGTGAGAAACATAAGGGTTTTTGATGAAAATGATCTCCGGATAAGTTTTTTTAAAAAAATCAAATATTTCATGCCTGGCACTGGAGAGATAGTGACACAAGATATCATTTTGTGATTCTAAAAATAATTTTTAAAGCATGAATGTTCAAGATCCTTATAAAAGGAAATGTATTATTAAGATAGGAAATAAAATAATAAATAAATCCATACAAAAATAAACACACAAAATAAGTAAACAGAGGGATGATCGAGATGTATCCCATAGTTGTCTTCAATTATTTTATGAATAACCGGGATGACAATGTTGAAACTTATTAGATTTGGTGGGAATTTGCAGAGAAAAAGGTTTCAATGACTCAAGAGGGAAAAAAGCTTGGATTTTAAAAGGAATGTGAAGAGTAGTGTTGGAGTATCCCCTCAGAAGAGTGGGTTAGAGTATCCCTCTTAGAGTAAAAGCGGGGTTGGAATATCCCTTCAAAGTGGTGGGGTTGAAGTATCCCCGAAAATGGAAATGCGAAGTCATTTTGAAGTAAAGTGGGGTTGGAGTATCCCCCTTAGAGTAATGGGGTTGTAGTATCCTCGAAAATGAAAATTTGATGTCATTTTTAGGTAAAAATGGGGTTAGAGTATCCCCAAAAATGAGAATTTTCTATGTCATTAGGAAAGGGTCATTTTTTAGATAGGGGGAGCGTAAAAAATTGAGAGCCAAAGGTTTAGCTAAAATGTTCCTCTTTTATTTAGCATTAGTCTGATTCTAAAGGGCTTAGGTCATGGGAATGAGCCGAGTAGATCATAAGGCATTTGAACGCCTTAATAAGAGCGTTTTGAAAATTGGGCTAGAAACAAAGGATAATGTTGCATCATTTCTCTTTCTAAATTTATTTTGAGCTTATCCGGAGGTCTCCAAGGGTAAACGAGGTACTGTTTGAAAGGTAACTTGGTGAGCATTACTGTAAAAATATTTCAAAAATCCTAGAAAATCACTTTCTAGGCGTAGTTAAATTTTGAACTTCAGCTTGTCTCGACACTGGCAGCATGTACAAGGTAAAGGTATGATGGACTTTGAAAAATCATTTCGGATTCATCCGGAATTGTTAAAATGTGAATAATACCTTTCCAAAAAGAGAATTTCATGAACTCTATGGAAAAAATAATTAAAGGATTAAAAAATGTTGTTTTTCAGACTAAAACAGCTCGAATAATAAACTGCTTGCTAGATCTAAGGGTTCCAGATAGCGAAGATTCAAAAAATCGTAACTATTTCATCCGAGATGATCTAAAGGTAAATGAGATATCATTGGAGAGGTAATTCGAAACCCTTCAAGGGAAAAATACCAATACATTCTGGATAAATCATTTTTTATTTTTAAATAAATTTTCAAAACCAAACCATTGTGCTACTAAAACAAAATATGGGGAGGTGTTCGATATTTTTTGGTTTTTCATAGGGTTGAGCTCGAGCATGGACGTTCAAACATCTGTAACTGAGATGAGGGGTTGACATGGGTGTCACGAGCTCATTCTACAGTCTCGAAGTAGTTTAGGATGATGGAATAACCCATTGACCATGCCATCATGAGGGTGTTTGGCTAAGGAACTAGGATTCACATTTTTCAGCTAAAAAACGTCATTTCATTTTTTTCAAAACGAGCATTCTTTTACTTATTCTTCCATGAATGTAGAACTGAATGCTTGCTTACCCCTAAGGTTGGAAAACCAACTTCATAAAAATTGTAAGCCCATGTTGTTCTTCATGTATAGGAGATAGCATGTGCCTAACTTGGGGGGTACTCCTTGAAATCAGGTTTTCTAGCATTCAAACAAACATCACAACACAAACAAAGTGCCAAAAACATGATATAGAACATGGAGAACATGTATGCACAAAAAACAAGGAATGCATAGAGATGATAGAGAGATGCATGACCATATTTAGGATGAACATGCTGAAAAAAAAGCATTTTTATTTCATGGAACCTATTAAGCTGATAGGAAATGTATGGGCATACCTATGACATGTTAAGATGCATGCTTTAAACATGAGATGTAGGTGTGAATGTGGAAGGAACATGGCAAGGTCACATGGACAAAGGCTGTTATGGTAATGAAAATGTAAGGGGACAGCATGTAGACACCAAGAAAAACATCAAGATCCTAAACTACCACAACCAAAGCCAAAAAAATGCATGCGAGTCCTAGGGTGGCCATAAAAGCATAAAAAAGGTTTACTAAGATGATGTTGATAACAAAACAGAAAATATAAAGATCAAGGTAGAAGGGATATACCAAAAACTTTAACTTCTTTTTTTTATGGAGTAGTGGCTGTAGGCTCAATTTCTTTCTTCTTTTTGCCATTGTTTAGCAAGAAAAGCATAAAAAGTAGCCTTTTGGTGGTATGGTTGATAGTGAGGCTTTTTAAGGATTAAAATGTATGGAAAGTTGGGTTCTTAAAGGTTTTCCAATGGTGCTTTAAGGTAGCTATAGGAATAGAGCTTAGGAGTTAATGAAACAGTATTTTTGGAAGTGTTTTTGGGGCTAAGAATCGCTGAAGGATTTATGGGGATGGGTGAAAAGTTTTTTGTGATTGCTGAAGAGTTCTTTTTATGAAGTAGCTGGGTTTTTTTTGGTAGCTTCCTTTGAGATAACTTGTTCTCTTGGTTTGGGCCCTCTTTTTAGAAGATAATGCAAAGGGCCTCATTAATTTTTCTTTTGCACCAAGGCATATCTTCAGCTGCCATGTTCAGTTGACTTCCTTCTTATTGGGTCTGCCATGCTAATCAAGGGGGCAAAAAGGCTGTGAAAGCCTGCAAGCTGGAGATATGCTTGCCACCCTCTTACACCCATTATTTTATGAAAATGACCTTTGTCATTAATTGTTTGGACTGCAAAAATTTGTTAGAATTCGTTAATGAACTTATAGTTAAGGTTTGCAATGTTATATGATAGTTTTTTGGTGCAAAAACATGTTTAAATCAGATTTTGAATGGGTAATGCGAAAGCTAAAAAGTAACTCGAAGTAGCCAAAATGGCCTGCATGTATCGATACATATCACTTTGTATCAATACTCAAGGTAAATTTTATGCATGAGTATCGATACAGGGATACTTGTATCGATACTAATAGCATAAATTATTTCCAGTCTTAAGACTTTGAGACTTGTATCGATACTTCATGGGCTTGTATCAATACTCATGCTTATGTATCGATACATTTTGCCAAAAATCATAATTTTAGGTACTGCCAAGACTTGTATCGATACAATTATGCTAGGTATCAATACCATACCTTAGATATCGATACCAAACCTTCATGTATCGATACTTCACATGGAACTTCAAAATTTTGGTAACGTGAAAGCCTCATGACAGTGTTTAAGCACCCATATGACTCGTACATACCTTAGGTTCCTGGAGTTGTCTTATCTTGGTTACAAAAAGAAAAAAATTACCCTATTTTCAAATTTTTCTTTAATGCGGTCCATAGGCATTTTAGGCCTTCCTAAAAAACACTTGTCGCTTGATAATCATTCTTCAGCTTTATTTCTATTTTTTTATTTTGTCACCTTTTGCCTAAACCCTTAAGATACCAAAACTACTCCGGACAAAATAAGGTGTCTACAGTTGCCCTTCTTTGACCGTTGCTAAGTATTAGGAACAAGGCAAAGATAAATAGACACCATTTTGTTTGGGCCATGTATTGGGCTATTTTTAAGTGGGAAAGAAAATGTGTCCTACTATTTGAAGACTAAAAGAAAAAAAGTGCCACTAGCTTGTGTGGGCTTAAAAGCAATAAAAAAGGTATCCTGCACTTTGAAAACTAAAATGAAAAGGGTGCCACTAGCTTTTATGGGCTTGAAAGAAAAAGAAAAGGCATCCTGCTCTTTGAGGACTAGACTGAAAGGGGTGCCACCAGTTTGTGTGAGCTTAAAAGAAAAAGAAAGGCATTTTGCTCTTTGAGGACTAAAACAAAAAAAGGTGCCACCAGCTTGTGTGGGCTTAAAAGAAAAAGAAAAGGCATCCTGCTCTTTAAGGACTAAAATGAAAAGGGTGCCAACAGCTTGTGTGGGCTTAAAAGAAAAAGAAAATGCATCTTGCTCTTTGAGGACTAAAATGAAAAGGGGTGCCACCAACTTGTGTGGGCTTAAAAGAAAAAAAAAGGCATCCTGCTTTTTGAGGACTAAAATGAAAGGGGTGTTGCCGGCTTGTGTGGGCTTAAAAGAAAAGGCATCCTCCTCTTTAAGGACTATAATGAAAGAAAAGGTCTTGCTCTTTAAGGACAAAGAAAGAAAATGTTCTACTCTTTGAGGACAAAGAAAGAGAAGGGTCCTGCTCTTTGAGGACAAAGAAAGAAAAAGGTCCTGCTCTTTGAGGGTAAAGAAAGAAAACATCCTGCTCTTTGAGGATAAAAAAAAGGGTCATGCTCTTTGAGGACAAAGAAAAAAGCGTCTGCTCTTTAAGGACAAGAAAGAAAGCATCCTGCTCCTTGAGGAGAAAAAAAAAGCATCTTGCACTTTGAGGACAAAAAAAAAAGGGTCTTACTCTTTAAGGACAAGAAAAGAAAGGGTCTTACTCTTTGAGGACAAGAAAAGAAAAATATTGCTTTTTAAGGACAAAAAAAGAAAATGTCCTACTCTTTGAGGATAAGGAAAAGAAAATGTCTTGCTTTTTGAGGACAAGGAACAAAAATGTTCTACTCTTTGAGGACAAGAAAAGAAAACGTCTTGCACTTTGAGGACAAAGAAAGAAAAGGTCTTGCTCATTGAGGATAAGAAAGAAAAGGTCTTGCTCTCTGAGGACAAGAAAGAAAAAGTATTGAGATTAGATACCTTTCCTGGACGATTTTGAATGAGCTTGTGATGTCGAAGGTACTTACCTAAGATTTTTTTAGGTTTTTGGACACAAAAAGTCATAACTTAAGCTCTTTATTGATTTGCCTTTTGTACGAGGATTGGTACCTAAAAGATGTTAAATCTTGTAAAATGTCATGGGAATGTATGTGTATGTTTAAATGATGCGATAGTGGTGTTTCTAAAGGTATAATCCATCAATTTTGGATCCTTCTCACATCTGATAAGGTGGTTTCTTCTTCCAATGACCAATGATTATATTAAGAGGATTGCGAAATCGGATGATTCATGTTAGGAGGCTCTAGCTGTAAAGAGTTTATTAGCAAGCATGAATGGTGCTTCTTTGCCAATTTTAACTCTAAAGAGCCTCTTTGACTATTCAAATATGTTGAACCCTAGTTGTTTGGGTGCCAATTAAAGCAGGATTTTAGCCTTTCTTCTTCATGATAGGCTTTTCTATGGATAGAGTTTGAACACTTCTCAAGATACAAGATCAAAGAAGGTAGGACCAACCATTGCCCTAAAGTTTATTTTTGGTCTTTAGACTTAACAAAAGTTCTCATAAAGTTCAATCTTTCCAAGAAATGCTATGAAATCCTGTTATCAATTTTGTTCACTTATCAAGCATGATCAATTAAATGATAAACATGATGCAATATGGAATGTAGGGTTGAAAAATTGAGCAATTGTATGCTCATTCGATTGAAAATTTTTGAAATACAAAAGAGCTAAAAGAAGTCTGCTGGTTGATGGGCTTCGATACTGATGACATGAATTTTTCATTGAGTATTTTCGACGACTTTCTCTCGAGCAAATGATCCTTATGGTGTCGGTCAAATCATACGAAGATTCATCAGATTACCCCACGATGGGATAGAGGCCTTAAAGTTGGTTAGTTTTCATTTTCCAAGCACAGGTGTAGATGAGGTTTGGTTAGCATAGAACAAATGGGTAAGTTATGATTTAGTGTCTTAGTCAGAGTTATGAATATGGAGAAGATTGGTTTTAGGCTGATGATGGTTTAGGCTTGACTTGGTTTGAATGGGTTTGGTTACTTAAGTTGCCTTCTCGGTTTTAGACTTAAGTTAGTTTTTTCTTTTTTTTGTTTTTTTTGTTTTTTTTTGGAAAATGGTGGATGAAAGGCTGATAGAATGCCCTTTCAGATTTTCATCCTAAAGTCTTTTCAGGCATAGTATTTTTTTATGAAATCAGAGTTTATAGGATTGGGCTGGTCGTTGCCATCCATTTCGATTAAGATTAAAGCTCTTCCAAAGAATACACGCTTTACCACGTATGGTCTTTCCCAATTTGGGGTCTATTTTTTGCAAACATTTTTATGGATTGGGAGAATTTTCTTAAGCACCAAGTCATCTTTTTGGAATTAACGAGGATGAACCTTTTTATCAAAGGCTCTCATCATGCAATTTTGATACATCTGCCCATGACAGATGGCTTTGATTTTCTACTCTTCGATAAGATTAAGTTACTCAAATCAATCTTTAACCCATTCAGCCTTTTCAAGTTGTGATTCCATTAAAACTCTACGGGAAGGGATTTCAACCTCGATAGGTAGAACAGCTTTCATGCCATAGACTAAGGAAAATGGTGTAGCACTCATAAAAGTTTGTACGATTGAGTGATAAGCATGTAAAGTAAAGGGTAACTTGTAATGCCAATCCTTATATGTCTCAGCTATCTTTTCGATTATCTTCTTGATATTCTTGTTGGCTGCTTCCATTACTCATTCATTTTTGGATGATATGGGACAAAATTTCAGTGTTGAATTTTGAATTAAAAATAGATTGCTTGCATCATCTTGCTTTTTAGGTTACATGGATTATCAGTAATGATTTGTTCAGGAAGACCATATCTATAGATGATGTACATTTTCATAATTTGCACACAACAAATCTGGTGACATTGGCATAAAAGGTTGCCTTCACCGTGAAGTAGTCCATAGCAACTAGGATGAAACAATGTCCATTGAAGGCCTTAGGGGTGATTGGTCTAATCATGTCCATGTCCCACATAGAAAATGGCCATGGGGCTATCATAACATGCAATTGTACCAGAAAGACATGAATCTTGTTCGCATAGATTAGGCATTTATGGTATTTAGAGGCATAGTTGAAGCAATCTCTTTCTAGAGTTAGCCAATAGTAGCCCAATCACATGACTTGTTTTGCCATTCGGTGCCCATTAGCATGCATACCATAGATCCCCTTGTGGACCTCCTCGAGGATTCTTTTGGCATTTGAGGCATCCATGCACTGGAGTAATATCTGGTCCTAACTCTTCTTGTATAGAACTTCGCCATCCAAAATAAAGTTTGCAGCCATTCTTCATATGGTTCTTTTATCACTTTCGGTGGCATGATCAGGGATTGCTAATTTTTGATATACTTGAGGATGTCATGATACCAGGGCAAACCATCTTTTTCTTCCTCGATATTCTAGTAATATGCCAGTGTTAAATGAATGTTCATCTAAATAAGGGTGATGTCTGACTCCTGATTGACCTTAAACATGAATGATAAGGTGGCTAAGGCATTAGCAAATTAATTTTCTTCCTAAGGCAAATATTGAAAGCTAACATCATCAAATTCTTTTCTCAGTTATGAGATTAAACTTTTATAATGATTTAGTTTGGTGTTACATGTCTGCCATTCCCCTTTCAATTGGTAAATGATAAGGGCTGAGTCTCCAAACACTCGTAAGGTTCAAATGCCTCTTTTGATGGCAGCTTGGAGTCCTATGATGCAAGCCTCTTATTCAGCTATATTATTAGTGCAGTCAAAGCCTAATCTCACAGTGAAAGGATAATGGCTTTCCTCAGGTGAGATTAAAATTGCCCCAATTCCATGCCCCAATGCGTTTGAAGCACCATCAAAAATATTTTCCAAGGTGAATTGCTATTGTTTATATCTCCCACTTCGGATATGCACATTAGGTTTTCATCAAGGAATTGAAAGTCTAAAGGTTGATAATCATCTGTTGCTCGACTAGCTAAGAAATCTATGATTCTGCTACCCTTGATGGCCTTTTGATTCACATATACAATGTCATATTCAGAGAGCAAAACTTGCTACCTAGGCAATCTCCTTGACAATGCAGAGGCTTCACATAAGTATTTAACGGGATCCAGTTTGGCAGTCAACCACGTGGTGTGGTATAACGTATATTGTCTTAACCTCCTGGCTGTCTAGACTAGGGTGCAACATAGTTTTTCTACTATCGAGTGGTTATTTTCACATTCTGTGAACTTCTTACTTAAATAGTAGATAGCATGTTCTTTCTTTCTCAAATCATCATGCTTTCCTAATACACAGCCCATCGAACTATAAAAAACTAATAGATATAAATTTAGAGGTCTACCTAGGATTAGGGGCACAAGCATTAGAGGGCTTGAAAGGTATTAGTTTAATTTATCAAAGGCTTCTTAACATTCTCTGTTCTATTCTCTAGGATTTTGTTTATGAAGTGTCGAAAGATTGGGTCACATTTATCGATCAATTGAGATATAAATCGGGCTATATAGTTCAATCTTTCTAAAAAACTTTTTATCTCTTTTGGGGTTTAAGGCGGTGAAAGGCTTTGAATGGCCCTAACCTTGTCAGGGTCCATTTTTATTCTTTTTTCACTGACAATGAAGCCTAATAACTTACCGGATGTGACACTAAATGTGCATTTGGCAGGGTTTAACTTGAGCTGATATTTGCAAAGGCATTTGAAGAGCTTTCACAAGTCGGCTACATGTTCATTCTTTCTAAGTGATGTGGCGATTACGTCATCCATATAAACTTTGATCTCTTTGTGCATAAGGTCATGAAACAATGTCACGATTGCCCTTTGATAACTAGCCCAGCATTTTTAAGCCTGAAAGGCATCACTTTATAGCAAAAAGTTCCCCACATGGTCATAAAGGTGGTCTTTTCCATGTGTTCGGTTGCCATTTTGATTTGGTTATATCCCAAAAATCCATCCATGAAAGAAAAAAATGAATTTTTGGCGGTGTTGTCCACTAGGGTATCGATATGGTGTAAAAGAAAGTTAACTTTTGGACTAGCTCAGTTCAAGTCCCTATAATCCACACACATTCGTACCTTACCATCCTTTTTAGGGACTAGGACTACATTGGCCACCCACTCAGGGTATTTGGTAACCTTGAGAAATCCTGCTTCAAATTGGTTTTTGACTTCTTCTTTGATCTTTAGTAGTATCTTGGGTTTCATCCTCTTAAGCTTTTACTATACAGGTTTAAACTTAGGTTTGAAAGAAAGTTTAAGAACTACGATGTTGGTATTCAACACAGGCATATCCTAGTAAGACCATGCAAACACATCTTGAAACTCTTGGAGAAGGTTTATCAGTTGGTTTTGGGTTGATGGTTTTATAGAAATTCTAATTTTAACTTCCTTTCAGTCTTCTTTTGTCTCCAAGCTTATGGTTTCGGTAGGTTCTTTATGAGGTAAAATTTGTTTTTCTTCTTGTTTAATTAGTCTGAGCAGATCTGGGGGTATAAGGTCCTCCTCAGAATCTTCTTCATACTCAACCCCACCAGCACAGATTGCTTGCCTAAAGTCGATTTCCTGAGTTTCAATGCGGATATTCATGTCATCTTCATCCGAATACCTAAAAATATGAAAAAAAAAAGAGCAATATAGGTAAAAAGATATGCAGAGGGAGGTGAAAATGGACACAATGAATGAAATGCATAATGCTCCATCATTTTCATTGATAATACTTAATAAAAGGTGCCCATACAAAGGATCCCACAATGCTCTTAGGCAAAAGCATGTGGGTTTGGTTCATGGCGTTACTTTGAAAGAATTTTGAACAATAAAGGGATTTCTGTCTCAGTCTAGACACTTGGAATAAACTCTAAAGGGCATAAGTCAGTCTTTTCACCCATTGCTAATGGCTCTTCAATTACATTGATAAAGAAATCCCTAAAAGTCTTCGCTAGTGTTAACATTTTTGTCTGAGTGAAAGTTCTCATGCAATGGCGAAAATGCCATAAGTTTATGCCCCATGTCTTGTCCCAACAAACGTACTATTTTTTTCTCCTGATTTCTCTGGGCTTGCTTCTTTTTCTGCTATGCATTGGGCTTGTACCCCAATCCTTTTTTGGCAGTCTAATAGGTCACCTTTAGAGCTTTAGCAACTCCTTGGAGGCATCTTTCAAGCTCTTTTCTAGCTCGAACACCTTTGTCGACTATTAATTTTAAGCCCATTTACGTGCTTCCTGACAGATAAAGCTTAATCGTGGGCAACCCCTCCTTAACATAGGTAGCATTGATGAACTCAAATGATTGAAAAGAGGTTCTGGAATGCCCTCATTAGGTTCAACATATGGGGTATCAATCGAGGTAGCAACAATAATATATTCTTCTCCACCAATACTAACAACTTTGTTTCCAATTACAAACTTCAATTTTTGGTGCAAGGATAATGGAGCTTCTCCCGCAGAATGGATCCATGGCCTTCCCAAAAGGTAATTATTTGATGAATCAAACTCACAAGTACATAGGCCTATTTGGAATGGGATAGTGATGTTCCCCACAATGTTTTTATAGGTTCCACCAAATGCCTACATGACTCTGTGACTGTTTCGAATGTGAGATGCATCAATAGGGAGCTTATTTAGGCATGACATAGGCATTACATTCAAAGCTGACCTATTATCGATGAGCACGCTGGGTAATATGCTTCCTTTGCAGTATGTGGTTATGTAAAGGGTTTTATGATTTACTCTTCGTCTCTGTGGAATCTTATCATCGCTAAAGGATATGTAACTGTCAGCCATAATATTGTTCACTAGATGATCTAGCTGGCCTATAGAAATATCGAGAGAGATATAGGCCTCTTTTAAAACTCTCATAAATGCATTTCTATGAGCTTCAGAGTTCAACAAAAGTGATAGCACAGATATTTTGGCAAGTTGCTTATTTAGCTAATCCACGATATTCTATTCACTGTGTTTGATTAACTTAAGAAACTCCATTGCTTTTTTCTCACTTATTGGTTCTTAGGTAACTTTTGATCCTTTAGTTGCAAACCTAAATGTTTGAAGATTATGGCTAGTATCTTTTTGCTGAGCTTCATCTCTTAAGGCTGGTTGCGCATAACACCTACCACTTTGAGTCAAGTGGCTTACTCCTAAAAGATCAATATTTAAGGTTAACTAACTAGATTCCCCGATAATTAAGGTTTTACTCTCATAATCTCAGGAAACAACCTTGTTATCTTTGTATGGGAACAGAGACGGCAATTGAATGACCATTCTTGGTGCAGATAAGGCAAGAGCGGTTTGAGGATGCGATCGATTATCATACAAGATTAGTGGTCTCCCAATGTCATAGGAGAGATTGTCCCCATCCTCTTCGATGGCATTGACAGATGAAAATGCATCTATGGGTTGATCAGTCGAAGTCTGCTTTTAATCATAAAATTTGATGCTGCCTTCCTTCATCATTCTTTAGATCATGGCACGAAACTCTTTACACATTTGAAGGGTATGACCATGTAATGTATGGAAATCGTAAAAGTTATTGATTTTTTTTTTCTCGATCCCATTAACTAATTTACCCTTTACCAGAATCTCCCAAATTATGTTCATTGACGTTCTCAGTTTTTCCACATTTTTCACGATCTCGCAATTTTGCTCAGCAATAAACTTTTCTAGGTCTGCATCTGCATGGGTTTGAAATAAACAGGATCCTTTGTTGAAACTCAACTGTCATGTTGTTTTGACTTCTTCTTTCTTTTTATCCCTTTATAATTCTCTTTTCAAAGCCTCATCCATCATCCCACAAAGTATGACTACATCCTCAAAGCTTTTAAAGGTTTTTTTACCATTTTTTTATAGTATGGTGACTGTAGTGTGCCAACAAACTTGACGATCATTTCCTTCTCCATCAATAGTGGTTAAATTTGGGCAGCCTTTTCCATCCACCTAGAGGCATAATGCCTAAAGCTTTTATTTGGATACCTCTCCATACTCACAAAAGAAGGGCAAATTACGATGCCATTGTTATTTGCTTCCTCCTCTTCGATGACGTTAACGGATGGATAAGTTAGTTCATGACATTTCTTGTAGAATTTTATCTTGGATCTGTCCATCATTCCTTAGACCATTTTTAACAATGATGAACATTGTTGTAAATCATGCTCTTGAGCATAGTAGTAGCAAGAGGACTCTGTGAATTCCTCTCTTGGGGTTATTATCCTAACCTCCCTGAATGCTTGCCACACTCTACTCATTGGCATCTTGACCTTTCTGACATCTCTTTTGATCCAATAGCCTTTCCCATAAATCACGGCGTTTACCTTCAGTTCAGCGTGGTTAGGAAGTAGGTTAGCCTCAACATTTAGTCTAGGCCCTTGTTTTATTTTGATTACACCTTTCTTCAGCAAGCCTTGCACTTTTCTCTTGAATGAGGTAAAATTCTCAATTGAGTGTCCTTGTGCTCCAGTATGGTATTCATAGTAAGCATTCTTATCATACCAGCTGGGTATGGTGGAGATTTCAGGTTTAAGAACACTAAGGCGACTAATCGGTCGACTAATAAATGATTATAGATCTCTTTATATAAGTATGGTAAAGGGTCAAAATGTTCTTTTCTCGGGGTGCTTGATGATTACTTAGGGTTCTAGCATTGTTTATGCTACAAGGTTGCATGCTTGGAGGAGTGTTTTGAATAGGATTTGGTGTAAGGGTGACTATTGCAACAATCTCAGTAGAGTGAACTACTGGTGTCATTTGGTAGGGGCTAAAACCCGGATAAAACATACTTGGGGCATATACCTCTTGAGTTGAGCCTGGATTTTGACGAAACTTTACGGTGCCGCAATTGACAGTGCTTACTTCTTTTTTCTTTCATTTACTTCTTGGTTTCTTAATTGACTTGGATGATTCTCCCATAGGTATTTTCCTATTTTTGATGGCATTATCAATCATCTCCCCTGATATGACCATATCGGTAAAATTCTTCGTGGCATTTCCCACCAACTTCTCATAGTAAGGAGATTTCAAAGTGCTAACTAACATAGCTGTCATTTCTCTTTCAGTTAATAGAGGCTAAACTTGAGGTGCCTCTTCCTTCCATCTTTAGGCATACTACCTAAAACTCTCAGAGGCTTTCTTCTCCATCTTCATAAGGGAGAAGAGATCTGGGGCCCAATCAGATAGTGCTTATATTGGTCGAGGAATTCATAAGCCAGATCTGTCCATGTTTAAATTCTTATAGGGTCTAGCCCTATGTACCATCGAAAAGCTGCCCCAACTAAACTATCCTGGAAGCAGTAGATTAGCAATACATCTGAAGTTGGGTAGTGGGATCTATGGTCCTATTATATTTTTTAAACTTTGGCACCTTGAATTTGTGCAAAATGATGAGACTACAGAACAGTCCTAGAACCTTCGCGTTTATAATTCTAAATTTATCACTTCTCTCGATAGCTCAAAGATGTTTCTCTAGAGATTGGTATTTGTTTAAGTTTTTATCATTTTTTGAAGACCTTTTTGCCTTTTCTTGCTCTGCCTATTCATCAAGATCTGGTACTATAGGTATAGTGGGCAAAAAGCCCTGAGCCAAATGCGGTGCTGTTATAAGATTAAGATAAATGAATGGTTGAGTTTCAGAATTCTTGCTGTCAGAGGATGCTGTTCATGCAAAGCTGCTTCATGAACATTAGTAGCCTCGGTACCATTATTTAAATTACTCTTGGGATTAGCCGGTCCTTTGTTAGTGTCAACAGTGCTTATTTGTCCCTTATCCTTTAAAGCTTCATACAATAGTTTTGTCAAATCTGCCATTTGAGATTAAAGTTCTTCGTTCCTGTGGGCTGATTGTTTTGAGATTCTCTGTACATAAGTTCTAGTCACTTAATGCGAGACTAATGATCATTTTCCATGGCTTTACGGTGGGTACGAGTGTTGTAATAATGGTAAGCTAAAGATTCTACGTTTTGGGACACCTTCACTTTAGATTATTGATGGATTATACCTTTAAAATGTGTCATGAAATGACATGAAGATGGATATGAATTCATGAAGCAGAAAAAAAATTATGTTATTGAGGTGAAGTAGGAAAAAAATAATTGTTATTGATGCAAATGCAAGAGGGACAATTGGAAATAGCTCTACCAATAGCGTCTTTCATTGAAGCAACCAAAGTCTTAAATATATATGATTACATTCGAAAATGTCTGGCATGATTACATTGTTTAATCACATGTTCTAAGAAAAACAATAGTTCTTGTTCATGAGCTCTAGTGGGTTAAATGACACATGCTAGAGATTGAGCCGCGTCCATCATATATTTGACCTCCAACTGCTTGAATTTGTTCAGTGAGCTGGTGATGATGAGTCTGATAATTTTGGCATGCCTGATTGACTATTTGTTGCCATTCTTGCTTCCACCGTTCTGAAGCCCATACTAATTCATCCACTTGATTTTGGCAAACTTGTAAGGATTGCTCTAAGCCTTGAACCTTGACTATTAGTGTTACATTCTTAACCTGATTTGCTTTTAAATCTCAAACTCGAGCTTCTAACTGTACATTTTTCTTTTAATAAGTTGATACGAGTGTTCGAGCTTTGACAAGCTTCTCTTTACTGTTTTTAGTCACTTTTTTCCACTGATGTAGTTTTTTTTTTTAGGGTGGCAATTTCTGTTCTCCACTCGATTGAAGACTTACCTCGGTGTCATGATTTGTTTGCTTTACTGATGGCCACATAATCTTTCTTCAGATTCTCGAGATCTTCTTTGAGACAATTTTTCTCCTTATCAGCTTGTTTTCCTTACCTTCACGTAAATAAAGGTCCATCTCCAATTGACTCTTTTCCTCCTTTAGGTGAGTTATTTCCTTGGTAAAGGTTGTCTTTTCTTGCATAAATTCCTATCTGAGCAATTCGATTTCAGAAGGGAATTCTTCATCCACAAATACAATAGCGGACGGAGGCTAGGTATCATTGGTGCGACGTATCTTGTATTCATTATACCCCGGGGTCATACTGTTTCCTCTCCAGTATCTTTCTATGCAATGAGTTTGTCTCTAAGCACAGAAGGCTAATTGAATTTTTAACTTCTAATCCGGCTTGACATATTCAAGGTTGCATGCCTTTAGGTCTTGAACAAAGGGGATAAATTGCTGACACAAAAATTGTCAAAAGACCAGAATAAGTGTGTAGCTAGTACTTCCCCATAACCCAATGAGTGGCACACATTTGTAATCCCCATATCTATAAATGACGGTTTGTGGCGAGAACCAAGCAGCATTCCATGCCACTTCATCCCCATTGAGATTCTGAAGTTATCCATTATTCTTCGGACCTTTTATGAAGCCATTCCTTCTTGAAGACTTTGGAGATAAGACTGAAGTCAGGGAAGAAATTGTACGGCCTTTTCTTTTCTTTCAGGCAAAGGTGGCTAACAAGCCATAGGTGAAACATAGGTGCACAACCAATGAAACGTCCTGTCTCAGTTTTCTTGCAAAAATTAAAGGCTCGAATGGTTTCAGCGATGATAGTAGGTGCTGGGTTAATGTTGCAACATAGTTGAGAAACGAGATCCGCCACCATTGCTTTGACATAACCTAGCATCTTCAGGAAAATAACTAGGCCATATATCGCCATGGAAAATAGATCTTGCATTTTCTGAATGTTGATGGTATTTTCCATTGCTTTTTTTAAACTAGCCCATAAAATGCACTTACCGTTTACCTTTTTCTTGATGTGACCCTTAATCTATGCCTCGGGTGCATTGAGAATCTGGGCCAATCTTTTTTTAAAAGTTGGAGGGTTCAATGCCTTGAAATATATTCTATCAGTCTTGGCCCTTTCGATGTTGAGCAGTGAAGTATATTCCTCTACTGTAAGGGTCAAATCCTCATGGTTGAAGTTAAAGCATCGATATGCGAGGTTCCAAAATTGGAAGGTGGCTTGTAGTAAACTAACATCCAAATGGACCTGGAGTAAAAGGGCAATGTCCCCATATCTCTTCGTGAATGATTCCTTCTTGGTACAATCCCAACTGGTCCATATATATTTCAGATCTTGCCAGTTGTTCTGATGATACCCTATTTTGATCTTTTCGTGCACTGTCGAGATATACCCAGGTTTTAGGACATCCCCATCTTCACGCTGTCATCGCTCGGACTAGGCTCAAACTTTCTCAAAAGATTTCAACTATGAGGCAGATTGTTGCTCCATGACAGACACCACTTCGTAGACACTGCACCATTGGCCATCTGTCCCATGGCAATGATAATAATGAAAATATGCATGAATACAAAAGAGAACAAAATGAGATGATAAGTTAGCAACTATACAAAGAAATAAGCACACAAAGGAGCGAAAGCAACAAAATGAAAATTCCACGTAAAAGTTTGCCCTAAAAATAAACAGTATGATGCATAGAGGCAAGCACAACAATTGGATAGCATCATAGCGTATCTACGCTAAGATTGCCTTTACGCGTGGTGATACAATTCCACGTAAAGATAGGCCTGACCAAACAAATGGTGACTTTCTTTCATCAATATCTATGTTCAGTCATCAGCATGGTGACTTATTTTGGTCAGATTATGAACTTCTGGCATTTTAGGTGTGAAAATTTGCTTGTCATCACCTACTTGCTAAGGAAGGGTGAGCCATAGAACATTATAACATACCCTAAAGAAATTATCATAAAAATAATGTGACAAATGTGAAGGACAATGTTCACCTATCATCACTTGTATAATATGGTATACAGGAGTAAAGGTAAGAAGTGTTTTCCTAAGTGACCCTATTTTTTGTGTTATTCTATCAGCATTCCAGTATAGTTTGACATTGTTTAGCTCGTAGGACTCACTATATGAGTTTACATAAATGCCTAAATAGGTATCCAAATCACTCTTCCATCCAGTAAGGATAGCCGAGGCACCCCGATCCTAGGCCCATCACAAGTTTGGCGGAATGGCTTTGACTCGATGGATGTATTTCCCTATGCAAATGTGAAGGGTTACTCATGAGAGGTATAGGTAATTTACATCCCGAAAGGTGTTGCCATGCCTATGCAGAGGATTACTCATGAAGGTAGATGGCTCACTTCCTCCTAATAATTACGATCCTAGCCTCACCATGGTGTTTGGTGGGCATCTAGTGTAAAATGAAAGTGCACGGTGTGTGTCAGGAAAACTATCAAACCTTTTTTTTTACTCCTTATTACCATACTTATTTAAATCAACATTCATTAAAAAAAAGGCGATCCCTAAAAAGAATCACAAAATAAAGGCATAAAGAGTAAAAGATTAGAAGGCAAAAAAGAGATGGAATTATATCTAAATAATTATGGAAACAGAAGAACCAAAGACCAAGCAAGACATTGCTAGTCATAGGCTTAACTGTCTAAGTTGGTCCTCAGCGAAGTCGCCAAGCTGTTGACATTCTACATGCCTAGCCTTTATAAACTTTGGGCAATCCGAAAGGCCAAAGCATGCTCGACATAAAAATATTTTGATGTTCGACATGAAAGAGTAAAAGACCATCGGACGAATCGCTTATCCGACTAGTCTTAAATGCCCATCATGAAGTGGCCATAAACTTGGAGTCGCCACCGATCATTTTAAGTTAGGCATGATCGGATGCCTATTGAAAATAGTACTAGAGATTTATTGTTTTAGGTTCGGGAGTTGGTTACATATGGGGAAGGATTAACACCCCCATAGTGCCCGAAAATTAGTACCATCTAACTATATCTTACTTGAATCTTGGTTTTCCTTGCTACATTTTTATCATTATTTAAATGTAATTCCCTCTAATGTATGAAATTTTAGTAAAGATATGAGTTTGGGTTTCAATAAAAATTTTATCAGCTATGCATCTCGGAGAGGTGAGAAACATAAGGATTTTGGATGAAAATGATCTCCGGATAAGTTTTTAAAAAAAATCAAATGTTTCATGCCCAGCACTAGAAAGATACCAACATGAGATATCGTTTTGTGATTCTGAAAATAATTTTTAAAGCATGAATGTTTGAGATCCTTACAAGAGGAAACGTATTAGTAAGATAGCAAATAAAATAATAAATAAATCTAAATAAAAATAAACACACAAAATACATAAACAAGAGGGATGATCAAGATGCATCTCGTAGTTGTCTTTGATTATTTAAGAATAACCTAAATGACAACGTTGAGACTTAGTCAGATTTGGTGGGAATTTAAGGTGAAAAAGGTTTCAATGACTCGAGAGGGAGAAAAGCTTAGCTTTTAGAATGAATATGAAGAGTAGGGTTGGAGTACCCCTTCAGAAAAGTGGGGTTAGAGTATCCCAAAAAAAAAGTTTAACATTGGATTTAAGGTAAAAGCAGGGTTAGAGTATCCTCTCGGAGTAGTAGGGTTAGAATATCCTCAAAAATGGAAATTTGATGTCATTTTAAGGTAAAAGCGGGGTTAGAGTATCCCCTTAGAGTAATGGGGCTGGAGTGTCCCCAAAAATGAAACTTCGATGTCATTTTTAGGTAAAAGCGGGGTTGGAGTATCCCCTCAGAGTAATGGGGTTGGAGAATCCTTAAAAATGGAAATTTTCGATGTCATTGGGAAAAGGGTCATTATTTGGATAGGGGGAGCTTTGAAAATTGAGAGCTAAAGGTTTGGCTAAAATGTTCCTCTTTTGTTTAGCCTTGGTCCGATTCTAAAGGGCTTAGGTCATGGGAATGAGTCGAGTAGATTATGAGGCATTCGAACGCCTCAATAAGAGTGTTTCGAAAATTAGGCTAGAAATAGAGGACAGCGTTGCATCGTTTCACTTTCTGAATTTATTTTGAGCTCATCGGAGCTCCCCAAAGGTAAACAAGGTACCATTGGAAAGGTAACTTTGTAAGGTGTAACTTTGTGAGGATTAATGTAAAAATATTCCAAAAATCCTAGAAAATCACTTTCTAGGCAAAATTAATTTTTGAACTTCAGTTTGTCTCGACACTGGCAGCACGTACAGGGCAAAGATGTGATGGATTTTGAAAAATCATTTCGGATTCATCCGAAATCGTTAAAATGTGAATAATACCTTTTCGAAAAGGGAATTTCATGAACTCTATGGGAAAAAATATTAAAAGGATTCAAAAATGTTGTTTGTCAGGCTGTAACAGCCTAAATAATAAACTGCTCGCTGGATCTAGGGGTTCCAGACAATGAAGATTTAAAAAATCGTAACTATTTCATCCGAGATGTCTAAAAGTAAATGAGATATCATTGGAGAGGTAATTCGAAATCCTTCACGGGAAAAATACCAATACATTCTGGATAAATTTTTTTATTTTTAAATAATTTTTCAAAACCATACCACTGTGCTGCTAGAATAAAACAGGGGATGTGTTCAGTATTTTTTGGTTTTCATTAGGTTGAGGTCGAGCATGGACGTTCGAACATCTTTAATCGAGATGATGGGTTGACACAGGTGTCACGAGCTTATTCCACAGTCCCGGAGTAGTTTGGGATGATGGAACAACCCATTGACAATGCCATCATGAGGGTGATTGGTTAAAGACCAAGGATTCACATTTGCAACTAAAAAACCTCATATCATTTTTTTTAAACTAGCATTCTTATACTCATTCTTCCATGAATCTGGAACTGAATGCTAGCTTTACCCCTAAGGTTGGAAAACCAACTTCATAATAATCTTAAACCTATGTTATTCTCCATGTATGGGAGATAGCATGTGCCTAACTTGGGGGGTACTCCTTGAAATCAAGTTTTCTAGCACTGAAACAAACATCTCAACACAAACAAAGTGCCACAAACATGATATAGAACATGGAGAACATGTATGCACAAAAAAAAGAATGCATGGAGATGATAGAGAGATGCATGAACATACTTAGAATGAACATGCTGAAAAAAAGCATATTTATTTCATGGAACCTATAAGCTGCTAGGAAATGTATGGGCATACGTATGACATGTTAAAATGCATGCTTTAAACATGAGATGCAGGTGTGAATGTGGAAGGAACATGGCAAGGTCACATAGACAGAGGCTGTTATGGTAATAAAAATGTAAGGGGACAGCATGTAGACACAAAGAAAAACATCAAGATCCTAAACTACCACAACCAAAGCCACAAAAATGCATGGGAGTCCTAGGGTGGCCAAAAAGCATAAAAAGGGTTTACTAGGATGATGTTGATGACAAAACAGAAAATATAAAGATCAAGGTTGAGGGGATATACCAAAAACTTGAACTTTTTTTTTTTTTTGCAGCAGTGGCTATAGGCTTAATTTATTCCTTCTCTTTGCTATTGTTTAGCAAGAAAAGGATTAAAAGAAGTAGCCTTTTGGTGGTATGGTTGATGGTGAGGCTTTTCAAGGATCAAAATGTGTGGAAAGTTGGGTTCTTGAAGGTTTTCCGTCGTGTTTTAGGGTAGCTACGGGAATAGAGCATGGGAGTCAATGAAATAGTGTTTTTGGTAAGTGTTTTTGGGGCTAAGAATGGATGGAGGATTTATAGGGGAGGGTGAAGAGTTTTCTAGGATTGCTGGAAAGTTTTTTTCTAAGGTAGCTAGGTAGTTTTTTTCTGAGGTAGCTAGGTCTTTTCTTGGTAGCTTCCTTTGAGATAACTTATTCTCTTGGTTCAAGCCCCCTTTTAGAAGACAATGCAAAGGGCCTCATTAATTTTTCTTCTGTAGCAGGGCATATCTTCAGCTACCATGTTCAGTTGACTTCCTTCTTATTGGTTTTGCCATGCTGATCAAGGGGGCAGAAAGGTTGTGAAAGCCTGCAAGCTAAAGATATGCCTGCCACCCTCTTACACCCATATATTTTATGAAAGTGACATTTGTCATTAATTGTTTAAACTCCAAAAATTTTTTAGAATTCATTAGTGAACTAATAGTTAAGGTTTGCAATGTTATATGATAGTTTTTTGGTTGAAAAACATGTTTAAATCGGATTTTGAATGGATAATGTGAAAGCTGAAAGGTGGCTCAAAGTAGCCAAAATGGCCTGCATGTATCAATACATATCACTCTATATCGATACTCAAGGCAAATTTTATGCATGAGTATCGATACAGGGATAATTGTATCAATACTAAGAGCATAAATTATTTCTAGTCTCGAGACTTTGAGACCTGTATCGATACTCCACGGGCTTGTATCGATGCTCATGCTTGTGTATCGATACATTTCGCCAAAAATCGCAATTTTAGCTACTGCCAAGACTTGTATCAATACAATCATGCTAGGTATCGATACCACACCTTAGGTATCGATAATACCTTAGGTTCCTTGATTTGTCTTATCTTGGTCACAAAAAGAGAAAAATTGCCCCATTTTTGAATTTTCCTTAAAACGATCCCTAGGCATTTTAGGCCTTCCCAAAAAAACCTTGTCGCTTGGCAATCATTCCCCAGCTTTATTTCTATTTTTTGATTTTGTCACCTTTTACCTAAACCCTTAAGATACCAAAAATTGGTTCAGACAAAATGAGGTGTCTACATTCATTATTATTTATTCTTAACAAATGATAGGCACACTAGTGCCACTCACTTGTATACCATCACCAGTACCTATAGCGACATTAAAAACTATATTATGACTCACTTAAACATCACCCCACATTAAGAGTCACCAAGTTTAGACTTGACAAAGCATATTTTTACACTTGGAAAATATTTTTCCCTATCAGCTCTAAATCAAACTATTCTATTTAATATCCCTAAGTTGTTCAAAGAATAACCCATTAAACACAATCAAAACTTGAATCAAGTATTGATTAAGTGAACCAAGATTGGCCTATGGGTTTTTTTTTTTAGAAAAACAAGGTTTTTACACATCCTAAACATCCTAACATCCATTTTATCTAACATATAGCATACAACCTATAGTTCTAACAACTAATTATCCACAAAACCTATTCTAAACACAAATTGGCCTTAGCTAAACCTACCTAAAGCTAACCATATTCATCTAGATCATCAGTTCTCATCAAATTCCTAAATATTATTAATCAAATAGAGAATAGTCTTGAATTTAAATCAATCAATGTGCTTTGTGCCATTTGTACATAACAATTGAATAAATAAGCTTCTAAATTCATCCAATTAAGCATCAATTTCAGCTTATCCAATCCAACTCAACTTAATTGATCTAGATTTTGTCAATATAAGCATTAATTATATAAAACACACTCAAGCACACTAAAACCCAAGCATGGCCAAACCTAACTAAGGATGCTTAAGCTTTTTCAAATGCTTCACCATGCTTATGAACTTAGAATTTCATCATTTAGCATTTTGTTTAAGTTTTAATAACTTAGATTTTAGCTTAAACTAGCTCAAATTAACAAGATTATGCAAGGAAACATCAATTAAGTTCAATATCATCCTAAACTAAGCTAGTCGAATTAAGTTTCTCCATTTTCCTCATGTTCCAACAGCTTAAAATTAGCTAGATGATCATGATTTCATCATCTAAACTTTCTAATTTCAGCTCAAACATCATTAGATCCTAGACTCAACTAAGCTTAAATTATCAAGATCCTAACAAATTAGGTTGGTTGAAACCTAGATCTAGTGAGATCACTTTGTTTGAACACTTCACCTTTCTTATTAATCGTGATTCAAGCTAGATTTCAACAATTAATCATATAATCATCCTTTAAAAAACAAGAAATCAAGTGAATCATAGCTCATATCAAATTATATCACCAAATCATAAGAGTACAAAGCATTCAAACAAGAGAGATCATTAAAGCATTTTAGCGAAACCATATTCAAGCATACATAAACATGAATCAAAAATCATAAAATTGAATTGAAATTGAAGAGAAAAGACAGAGATTATAGCTACTTCAAACTTAATCTTCTCTAAAAATGATGAGAGCTTGAGATAAAAATAAATATTCTCGATTTTCTAAAACTTTATAAGTGCTTAAAACGTTATCAAAATATGGATATTCATCCCTATTTATAGGCTTTAAAGTTAGTGATTTAAGCTTAAATCACCTTAGGGTGATGTTGGCATAATCACTAACCTCCTAACAAAATTAAAGGGAAAT
The DNA here is from genome assembly GCA_038381775.1 of Adansonia rubrostipa. Classification (NCBI taxonomy): domain Eukaryota; kingdom Viridiplantae; phylum Streptophyta; class Magnoliopsida; order Malvales; family Malvaceae; genus Adansonia; species Adansonia rubrostipa. Next base: position 13,715,944 of record JBBYHM010000027.1, on the reverse strand, counting down.
AACATTAATGCCCTTAGTAAATGGATGATCAAAATTTGTATATTTATCACATGTTGGAATTCGTCCAAGGTTTAATTTCTATATTAGTCTTATATAAATTTTACATCATTTAATTAATCATGATTTGTCTATGTAAAAATGTAATTGAATGTTCCATCCCATGGTAAAAATGTGTTTTAATGACTTTCTCCAATAAAAACTGAATTTTACCATCCTAGACCTTAAGCGTTCGGGTAATCTCAATACTATTAATTCCTAAGATCTTTTCATAACCTAGTCCTGATTACACTTTTTTAACCTAATGTCCATGTTCAATTTCATTCCGGTGTAGTTAATTTCGAAATCCAAGTTGTATAACTTTTTCAATTTCAAAATCTAACTCTAGCTTGAAAATTGACTTTTTACAATTAACTTTGCTTATAGTTGACTTTTACCATTGTGTTAACTTTCGATATAAACTTCTAAAACAAGTCTCTTTTTCATCCAAATGACCTCAATAACCACTCAATCATCTTAAGAAACATATATTAGTCAACTTTTGATATTTTTGAATTTTTGAATGTGGATCTTAATTTTTCCAGATTTGATACCTACCCTTAAATTAGGCAATTAAGCTCGAATGCTTTATTATGTTAAAATAAGCCCATGGAAACTAACCAAAACCTTAATAGGACCTTTCTATCATCTATAAATCATCTAAGAAAATCCAAATCTAGAAAATTCCATCTAACCCTTAAAATCAAGAAAAATTCAATTAAGGGCCCAAACAAAATAGTTGTCCATAACTGCCTATCTTTGGTTGTTGCTAAAAACTTAGGAACAAGGCAAAGACTAAATAAACACGATTTTGTCTAGGACCTAATGAGCCCTCTACAAGAAGATTTTTTTTTTGGTTTATGCATGCAATATCCTCACTAACTAATCTAAAATACGTAGGATATCAATCCTTACTGATCTTTTACTTAATCAATGAGGTGCTGATTCTGCTAGTCTTTCACCTAACTAAACAAATTAGAGTTAGCAAGAAATTTAAAAATGTCAACTTTATTGGTCTTCCTTATAACTAGACAAAATGGACTAACAAACTGCCTGCTTCATTCGTCTTCTGCCTGACCAAATGAAAAGGACTTAGCTGCCAGCTTTAGTGGTCTTCCACATAAGAAATAGAGTGGACTTACATATAGTGCTTACTTTGATAGACTTACACATTGTCGAACAAAGATGACTTGGCTCAAAAACCTACTTCACCAATCTTCTGCCTAATCAAATGAAGAGAACAAAAAAAAAACTAACTTTATTGACCTTCAACCTAGTTAAATAAAGCATATGAAAGAACCATAAACTTTACTAGTCTTTTGCCTAACAAAATAAAGGTTGATAAAAGAAAATTTTCATTTGACCTTTTGCCTAATTAAATGAAGCTTACTCAAAACCTACTTCACTGACCTTCTACATAGTTAAATGAAGAGGACAACTAACTTCACTGGTCTTCTGCCTAACCAAGTGAAGCTAACCAAAGAAAAACTTTGTCTGGCATTCTCTTAATCAGGGGAAGCTACTTAGACCTAAGTATACTAGGCTTCTACATTACCAAGCGAAGTGAACAAAAAAAAGTTCTTTTGGCATAACCTTCTTATAAAGTGCTAATTTCTAGTTTTCTATCTAACCATCTAGATTGGACTTTTTTTTCTTCTCTCTTTGAGTACCAACTAAATTGGATTAAACTCAGTGGGAATGAATGATATTACCTGAAGTATCATCCACTGGGGAACAATCCTTGTTTCCACTAACACCATTAGGGATATCTTTATTTTGAGTAATTTTCTGTAATGCAATATGAATGCATATGCATGATTTCTATTCTCATGTTAATATGCAATCATAACACAATATTCATCTCAATGTCATTCATGATCCACTGTGTTTAAGCAAAACACTTGTCATGACAATGTTGCTTTCATTCATCTCCTTCCAATTCATCATTATTGCCATTACCATCTTTCTCCTTCATTCTTATCCTTCCCTAAAACCATTAGATACCCATTTCTTTCAACTGGGTAACATCATCAAGGGTTAATCATTAACAAATCCCATGGCTTTCCCTGCCATTTTTTTCATTCTTATGCTTGTTTTTCTTTTCAAAACATTTAATCTTTTCACTTAGGTAATCTTAAATCTTAGATCACTAGAAATTTAGAATAGATACTAATTCTCTATTAGAATATTGGTCTTTCTTATCAAAATATCAAGGTATCCTATGTTCATTCCTTACTAATTTATTAATCATCATTAAACAAATCAACAAGTAATGATAGTAGAAAGATAAGACAAGAAAAAAGAGTTCATTATGAATTCATTTGAATAATTAAAAATGCATGTCAATTCTCAATTGATAGTGTTTAACAATCCATAAAAAGGTTTAGGAAATGCTTAACAAAGAAAAAAATCCAAAAATAAGCATTTTAGCTAATAAGGTCCCATATTTTTAGAAAATGAATCTAGTTTAACTTTTTGGGATACCTTCTGATAAATCACTTTATTTAGAGGTACCATTTCTTCTACAAACTTGTTCAGACTGTGATGTGTCTTTCTTTGGTTACAGACCTCATCCCAAATAAGACCTTATAGTCATATGAACCTAAACATTGGCATCTAATGTAAAATCTTACAAACCCAATGACGTTTGGCATTTAACCCTCGCACAAATCCAGTAATATCTGGTATTTGCCTCTATGCAATATCTTTAAACATAGAAATTTATTGGATTGAGCAACTCATTTCTATCCATTTCAGTTAATATCAATGGTTTTTTAGAGAAAGCTTTTTTCACCATATAAAGCCTCTCTCAATTTGGATTCCAATTGCCCTGGGCATCTTTCTGAATTAGAAGAATCTTTCTAAGCACCAATTCATCTCATGAAACTGTCAAGGATGAACTTTAATATTAGGTTCCCTCATCAATCTCTTTTGATACATCTGCACATGACAAATAGCTCTCAACATTTTTTTCTCAATGAAGTTACATTGTTCATACTGAGATCCAGCCGATTCAGCCTCTTCAAATTTAACTTCAATTAAAACCCTTAATAAAGGAATCTCTACCTTTATTGATAGCACCACTTTTATCGTATAAACTAAGGAAAACGGGGTAGTACCCATAGAGGTATGAATAGAAATTTGATAGGCATACAAAGTAAATGGCAACTTTTTATGCCAATTTTTGTATGTTTGGTTATCTTTGCCACAATCTTATTTATATTCTTATTAGTTGCTTTTATTGCCCTATTTATTTTTAAGTAGTACATTGTCGAATTATGATGCATAATTTTGAATTATGCATACTCTTCATGCATCATTTTGTTTTTAAAATTTTGAAGCATTTTCAATGATGATTCTTTCTTAAATTCTAAATTCGCATATGATTTCTCTTTTGACAAATTTGTAGACCACCGACTTAGTCACATTCGCATAAAAAATCGCTTCCACATATATGGTGAAGTAATCTATTACCATTAGGCTGAAGTGGTGCCGATTTGAAGCTTTAGGTGTAATCAGGCCTATTATATCCATGCCTCACATTGAAAAAAGCCATGGAGATGTCATCACGTGCAACTGTGATGGAGGCTCATTAATCTTATCCCCTGATATCTGACAGCTATGACATTTTCACTTATTTTTATGTAGCCATCATCCATGGTCAACCAATAATATCCTAGCCTTATGATCTATTTGGCCATCATATGTCCATTAGGGTATGTTTCATATATCTCTTTATGGACTTCTTTCATTATCTTTTTTGCTTCAATGGCAGTTACACACTTTAGAAGCACCTTGTCCTGACTTTTTTTGTACAGGACTTCACCATTAAAGATTAAATTCATGGCATTTTCCTAATGGTTCTTTGATCATTCTCAAAAGCATGATTTGGATACTATCGATCCTTTATATACCAGAGAATATCACAATACCATGGTTAACCATCTCTTTTGGTCTCCATATTAGGGTAATTCACAAGGATTTCATGAATGAGACAGTAAATGGGTTAAACGTTCCTTACGCTAATTAGTCACTTTTATAATGGCATATAAGGTAGCCAAAGCATCAACGATCTGATTCTCTTTCCTTGATAAATGTTGAAAAGCAATCTTCTAAAACTCTTTCACTATTTCAAAAATTAATTTCTTGTACTACACCTACTTCCTATCATGGGTTTCCTATTCACCTTGAAGCTGATGTATTACTAAAGTAAAATCATTATACACCTTCAAGAATTTCACCTTTTGTTCAATAGCAGCTTGCAACCCCATAACACATGTTTTGTACTTCACTATGTTATTGGTGCAATCAAATTTTAGTCTAGCAGTGAGCACATAATGGTCTTCACTTGGGGAAATCAAAATTGCTCCTATACCATACCTCATCACATTAGCAGCATCATCAAAATACATTTCCTAAATTTCAACTTCTAGTGACATCTATTTTCCTTGAAATATGCATATTAAATCTTTATTTGGAAAATCAAAATCCAACGACTCATAATCCTTCATAGCCTGATTTGCTAGGAAGTTGGCTACAGTACCTTTATAGCCTTCTAATTCACATACATTATGTTAAAAGTTGAACATAACACCTATCGCCTTGCAATCTTTCTTGAAAAAGTTATGGCTTCACACAAGTACTTAATCAGATCTAACTTTGCAATCAATGTAGTTGTGTGATAAAACAATACTGCTTAAGCCTCTATATAACCCAAGCCAATGCACAACATATTTTGTTTACCAATGAGTAATTAACCTCACAATCTGTAAACTTCTTGATGAGGTAATAGATCTGCTACTCTGTCTTCCTTATTTTATAATGCTGCCTTAGTACACAACCATAGACCTTTCAAACACTAACAAGCACAAGATGAATGGTCATCTTGATATTGGTGGTACCAACATCGATGGATTTGAAAGATAATGCTTAACTTTCCCAAATGCTTCCTAGCATTCATCATTCCATTCACCAGAATTGTGTTTCCATAGAAGCCATAATATCTGATCACACTTATCTATGAGTTAGGATATGAACCCAACACTATAATTTAAACTTCCCAGGAAACTCCACCTCTTTTTTATGTATGAGGTGGTGGCAAGTCCCAAATGGATTTAACTTTTGTAGGATTCACTTTTATTTATTTTTCACTAACTGTAAAACCTAACAATTTCTAGAGGTAACATCAAAAGTACACTTTGCATGATTGAGCTTAAGCTAGAATTTTTTTTTAACCTGCCAAGTAACCAACATGCTCACTTTCTTTAGCAAATTTAGCAATCAAATTATCAACATACACTTTTACCTCCTTATGCACCATGTCATGGAACAGAGTCACCATGGCTCTTTAATATGTTGCCTTTGCATTCTTTAAACTGAATGACATCACCTTATAATAAAATGAATCCTAAAAAGTCACAAACATGGTTTTCTTCATTTTTTTGGCACTATCTCAATCTGGTTATAACAAAAAAAGCCATTCATTAAGGAAAATAAAGAATTCCTCACTATGTTGTCAACTAATGTATCTATATGGGGTAGCAAAAAATTATTCTTAAGGCTTGCCTTGTTCAAGTCTAAATAATCCATACACATGCATACTTTTTCATCTTTTTCAAGGTAGGCACAATATTTGACACCCATTTGGGATACATCACCACTTCTAAGAATCTAATATCTATTTGCTTTTTCACCTCTTCTTTTATCTTTAAAAGCATTTCCAGTTTCATCCTTCTTAATTACTATTGCACCAACTTACATCTTGGTTTCAACAGAAGCTTGTGTATTATTATGTTTGTATCCAATCCTGACATATCTTGGTATAACCAAGAGAGTACATCTTTAAACTTTTTCAAAAGGGCAATCAACTCTTTTCAAGTGGATAAGGATATTGTAGTCCCAATTTTGACTTCTCATTTTCACTCTTGAGTTCCCATATTCACTATCTCCAAAGACTCCTTATGAGGCATGATTTGTCTCTCCTCTTGCTTGATCAATCTTGCTAAATCTGAACGTAAGTCATAATCCTCAGAATTTTCATTAGAATATATTTTATCCTCATAAAATGATTTATCAAAATCAAACCCTAGAAAGCTAACCTGTCTTTCTATATCTCTTATGTCAACATACCTAAAAATGTTTTAAGCATTGAAGCTTTGGGTGCATATATATCAAGACATTACAAATCAAGATATATCATGCTGTCAAGAATATTGGTTTATTTAATAAAAGATAATCAATTCAATTTAAAAAATAAAGCATTTACAATTAAATAAAAACACATGGATACGAAAATGCATTATGCTGGTATTCATTTAACAAAGACTAATAAATTGAGCCTAAAGAAGAAAACCCTTGAATATTGTTGGTCCTTAACATTTAGGGTGGACTTCTTAGTATTCATCAAAGGAAAGCTTACATTCTATAAAGATCTTGTTATCATTCTAAATTTGATGATCATAGGCAAAGAAAATACCTAGTTCCAAGATCTCTTACTTAATTACTAGTGGTAACATTAAAGCTCTCAAAGGCCTCCCTCAGTAAAACCATGACCTTTCCTATGTGGTCTCATTTTTCTAAGTCCAAATAACTTGCAAAATGAAAAACATCCTAAAATGAAACAGAAGCTCTTCCATCCATTTTTAGCTTAAGGCCCAGCATCTTAGCTATCCTTTTATCTTTAGCCTTCTCAACCAACTCTCTCTTCTAACCAGTATTTTGCTTATACCCTAACCCATTCTTTCCTATCTATTAACCACTTTCAATGCTCTAGTCATCCTTTGTAAATGCTTTCCCAATCCTTTGCCAACTTGGTAACCTTTTTCGATAATTATTTTCGATCTCATCTTGGTACTCTGAGATAAATAGGGCTGAATAATCAAAAGTCCTTCCCTTACATATATAGCATTCACTAACTCAAAGGACAGAAAGGAAAGATAAGGAATCTCCTTATCATGATCTATATAAGAGACATTACTAGACATGGCGACCATAATGTCTTCTTCACCATCAATGAGGACCACCTTGTCATTCATAATAAATTTCAATTTTTATTGCAAAAAGGAGGGAACTACCATTATGGAAAGAATCTAGGGCCTACCCAACAAATAGTTGTAGGAAGGTGTAATGTCGATCACCTAAACTCCACTTTATAAGTACACAGCCAATTCTCAAAAGAACTATAATCATGCCAACCACTTCCCACCTTATTCCATTAAAGGTACGATATAACTATTCTTGATATGTGAAACATCAATCGGCATTCTTCGTAAGGTGACCAAAGGTACCACATTTCGTGTAGAACCATTATTAGTTAACACCCTTAACAAAGCATATCCCTTATAGTTGACAATAATATGAAGAGCCTTTATATTGCCTTTCCCTCCGAAAGGGATTTCATCATCATTAAATGATATGAAATTGTCTGCCAATATGTTATTCACCAATTGAACAATTTTATCCATGGAAATGCTATGCACCACATATGCTTGATTAAGGGCTTTTAACAAAGCCTTTCTATGTGGCTCAGAGTTCAACAACTAAAATAGCATCAATATCTTCACAGGTTGTTTATTCAATCACTCCATAATGATAAACTAACTATGCTTTATAAACTTCAAAAATTCTTTAACTTTTTATTCACCCATTGCTTCTTTCACTTGCCTATAAATAATCTTCATTACTACTTATGTATCTTTACTAGTCTCTTTATTAACAGCTGGCTTTTTTTTCTCAATGACATGAGGAGCATAACAACTCACATTCCTAGTCATACGACTCATTCCTACCACAACATCAACCTGAGGACTTGGTTCTCCAACTATTATGGCCTTGAACTTATGTTTCCACATAATTGCTTTATCACTATTGTATGAAAACGATGTGGCAAACCTAATGACTACTTGCAGAGTAAGCATCAGAATTGTGGCACTGACAGCAAACTCCTTACAGTAAATAACCACTGGTCTACCAATTCCATATGGAACCATTAAAAACCCCTTACCAACTATGTTTACTGACTTAAGTATCATCTCATGCAAGTCCTCATAAGAATTCTATATCGTTCATTAGTTTTTAAACAATAACTCTAAAATCATCACACCATTGCAACTCATGTCCATATATACTATGGAACTATAATACTTTCTTTGAGATTAGATTCCCAGAAATCATTTAGCATTCACCAAAGCTTCACAGACCACTTTTAGAGCAGTTTTTACCAAGTCTATACTCATCTTTATCCTACACACCTTCTCTTCTATCACAACATTCACCTTTGGCAAGTATGATTGGGGCAATGGGTTTTAGCAATATTTAGACTTGGTCTAGTTTTAAACTTTAACTTTCCAATGTCAATAAGACCCTAAACTTTTCTCTTGAACACTAGATAATTTTCTATCGATTGCCCCTCTGCACTTCTATGATACTCGCATGTAGTGTTAGCATCATACCATTTCAAGTAAGAAGGTTGTAAAGGCATAACATAGGTTAATGCTATCATTTATCCTTGAAGTAACTAGGGGCACAAGTCATGATATGACATTGAGATTGGCTGATCTATTGTATATTGTATGCTAGCCTAGTGGGTCTAAGGTTAATCATGGTAGTTTAAGTATTTTGACTACTTTGACTATTATTTTACTAATACATGTCTGCTGAGTTATAAGCAACATTGTATACGAGCTAGGGAGCAAACTTGTAAGAACTTGAACTTGGCCCAGATATTATAGAGTAGTATGAATAATAGGTACAAGATTCATATATGCATGATTTTTAATGCTAACAGCATTAGCTTTTTTTTCTTTTTCCCTAAGGCTGGTTTCTTATTTCTCAAAGATTCTCCACTTGACATCTTAAATCCCTTATGGCAATTTTAACCATCTTTCTCTGATAGCACCATATTTGCAAAATTCTTAATGGCATTACCCATCAACCTATCATATAACGGAGCTTTCAAAATACTAATGAAAATAATCATCATTTCATTCTCTATTAAGAGAGAAATCACCTATGCAACCCTATTACTCCACCTTTAAGCATACTACCTAAAACTTTCATTATATTTCTTCTCTATATTCTATAATGACATCCTATTTGGTGCTTAATATGTGACATAATTTTATTGTTCCAACAAAGCCTGAGCTAGATCTGACCATGTTTGAATCATGGCTTTATCTAATCCCATATATCATCAAGTAGCAGCACGGGTTAAGCAATCCTGGAAATAATAAATCAACAGTTTCTCATTGTTCGCATACCTTACCATTTTATGGTAATACATCTTAATGTACATAAACGGGCATATGGTACCATTAAACATATAAAAAACTGATGTCTTAAATTTCAAAGGACTAACTAACTGGGACATAAGCAAACTCTTTAGCATCCACTGCTTTAAATTTATCTACTCCTTTGATGGCTCTTAATCTTTTCTTTATGACTTGCAACTACACATGCTCTTTTTCAATGTGCTTAGCTGCTCCCATCATAAGCTCTCTAACTTGACAAACTCATTGAGATCAAGGACCAATAGGTTTGCTGGAGTTGATCCTAAATTCAACCCTTTATTAATGATCACCTATGGCGCTACAACTTTAAGACTCCTATGCACTATAAGAGCAATTCAAACAGAGGGCAGGGTTTGAGGTAATTGAATTAAAGGCATTGCATTATCTATTTGTACACTATTCACAAACTAAATAGATTTTTTTAGGGTCAACATTTCAACCTGAGAACCTGAGCCTTTAACTTGCTCCTTCTCTTTAGTAGCTAACATCATTAACTCTATGATTTTTGCTAATTGTAACCTAGGTCCCTTTTGACACATCATCATTTTTTCCTGAGCTTTCTTGTTTTCTTCGTCCTAGTTGCTAAATCATTCTTCATATTTCTAAGTCGGGATTGAGTGTTATATCTCCTTTGAACCGATATCTTCATAATTTTTCATGTGCTCACAATTTTTTCCTCAAAAAAGGACACTAGATTTTAGAATCTCGTATTGCGATTATTATGCATGCTATGGCATGAATGTAAGTGCAAACACATATACAAAGATTAGTATGAATGCAATGACATGAATATTATGCAAACATATCAAAGTTATTAGCTAAGGTAATAGCTCCAATAGAAAATTGCCATTATCCACATTAGCTATTCCATCCAAAAACTGAACCCACATATCTATGCTACACAAGAACCATTTAAATTACATCTTTTGACAAGAAATAAAAACTTTTTTGTTCATCCATTGGGACAATGCTCCATTTTTGTTCCTTTTCTTTGATAAGAACATTAGGTACTGATAGAGATCTAAGTTCCACCTTGACATCATTCTGAACCTATAATCGAGCAAAAGCACAATCATTCTTCTTTTAGCTCACTAACAAGTTAGCTGAAAGCTTGACTACTCATTTTGTGCTCCTTTTTGGTCTGCCTCTCCATAAGTCCAATGTCCCATTCAATTATAACAACTCAGATTTTCATTCCTCAGATGACTTACCTACCATGGCATTTTTTACAGCAAGCCTAAATCATTTGTTATCTTAATGTAATTCTTCCACATCTCACTCAGTATCATCCCTTCTCTTATGAACTATTTTAATTGCCACTTACATATAGCTTAATCATGCTTTAGCCGTCCATTTTTAGCCTCTAACCGAGCAATCTCTAACTTGAATGTTGCTTGCTTCAACTCAAATTCTTTTTTCGATAGTTCAATCTTGGACAGCGACTTTTATGCTGAAAGAACCACATCTTCATCTGGAAGTAAAACAATGTCATTGACCCAATTATCTTTCCAAGCCTTATAAGCAAGAGCCATATCATCCCAATATCAAGCCAATTGAATGCAACAGGTCTCTCTTTATTCATCAACCATGACTTGTATTCTGTATATATAGCCATTTCCTTCATAAGCAAAATCGAACTCACCTAGATCATGGGTTGAAAAAATAAACTGTCGAGACTTAAACTATATTTGAACTAGCAAAAGAGCATAGCCGATATAACTTGAGATTGCCACAAGTTGTCCTAGATATGAATCCTAACCAGTTGGACATAAAAGGCATGTGTACCTCTCGTTTTCATAGATATCATTATTTTTTATAGGCCATATTATTATTATTATTATTATTATTATTATTATTATTATTATTTCTTATTTTTTGTGCTTGGGGACTGAGTTGTCTAAATGAATCATTCACTCAACTATAAATAGTCATTATGAAACGACCATTTATTTTGGAGTCACCATCAATCTATTTTGGCAAGGTGAGATTGCTCACTTATTGAAGTATGTATTTCAAGGGTTACAAAACCCTTAAAAACAAACTCCAAGATCTATGATAATACCAGAGCTCCCGTGAAAAGGAATTACGATCATGAGTAAGATCGATCCCACTCATGATGCATGGTAATCGATACCTTATTAATCACATATTAACTTAAAATTTGATTTTTATTTCATTTCAATATACGATATTTAATTATAATTCCTATATAAAAATATAAAATTTTATGAAACAAATTTATTATTCTGCATGAGGAAATCAGGTTTTCAATATTTTTTAGAATAAAAAATCTTTCACACCCCACTACAGGATCAGAGGAACACAAATGGTTTTATCATTATCTTTCGCACCCTATCAGAAAGGCAGAGCAATAGAAAAGATTTTAAAATCAAAATATCTTTTGCATCCCACCGGAGGACTAGAGGAATATGAAATGTTTTATTTTGACAAAATTTAAAAAATCTTAATTTGCTTATTTTTAAAAGGATACCTCGTTATCAAAATAATTTGTGAAACCCTTTCAATATGTTAGGAGAAATTTCATGCAATTTTTTAACATTAGAAACCTTAATTTTTTTAAAAAAAATCAAGTTTATTAAAAATAATAAAGAACTTATCCTAAGACTCAGACTCGGTTGAAGAGACCAAAATGTCCTATAAAGTACACCTTCGACGTCAAAGTATCCTAGTGACCCTAACGGATTTGGATCTAAAATAAGCTATTTAGTTGTCCATAAGGTATATCTTCAACTTGAAAGCATCCTGGTAATCTAAAGAACTTGATGACATCACCAATGAATGAACCTATTCCTACTAGCACCTTTGACATGAAAGCATCCCAGTGACCATATAAAACTTGGTTCTAATTAAATTACTAAAATATCCCTAAAGTCTACCTCTATCACGAAAGCATTCGGTAACCCTAAAGGACTTAATAATTTCATAAAAAGATGAACCTATCCCGATTATGCAACTTCGACATGGAAGTATCCTGGTGATCATAAAGGACTTGATTCTAAGGTAAATTACTAAAATACCAATAAGGTGTACCTTTGGCAAAGAAATATCTCGATTATCCTAAATGACTCGATAATGATGTGAAATGATAATTTTACTCTAATAGGTGACTTGGATATCAAACACAACCTAAACTACAAAATTTGCAAATAAGCCCCTAAATTTCTCAAAATTACCTTTTAACCCTTAAATGGCTAAAAACGCTAAAAATGTTCCAAATAACCAAAATACCCTAAATGGGTAATTTTGACAAGCAAAATAACCATTTTTTGACTAAAATGCAAGGCTTTACTAAATGGTCCCTAAACTTTTCTAGTCCTTACACAAAATAAAATACATATTCAAACATTAAACATATCAAAATCATCAAAATCAATAAGGAAAACATACCAAAAATCATAAGATGCATTTGGCCAATTTATTTTGGCCTTGGAACAATTTTTTTTCAATTTTTACAAACAAGCCCTTAAACTTTTTAAAATTACAAAAAGGCTTCCAAAAGGCTAAAAATGCATGTTATGCATTTAAACATGTCAAAAATGCACGAAAGCACCGCTAAAGGTCTTAACATGGATTCAACCAATCTTGAATGGCCTTGAAAAAATTTTTGTAATTTTTACAATGAGTCCTTATATTTTCCATAATTAGAACATAGCTTATCAAAAACTTCATAAATAAATACCTATATGGTTCGGATAATATGGGAAATACTTTTTCAAGGCCTTAAATTTTTTCGTAAAATTATTCTTAGGCCTCTAATAATTTCAAACCTTACAAAATGATTTGAAATAACATAAAATCAAGCATAAAAATTCATTCCAAGCATGCTAGTACATTCGACCAACTTCCATAACAAGCAAAAACATTTTTTTCTGCACATAATTTCATAAAAATCCACATAAATGAATGTCCTAAATTTTATCAACCTTATATATGCATGAAATCATGATAAATAATGAACATATTAACAAAAATCAACGTGAAAATGCTAACAAAAATAGAAAAAAATATATATACATATGAAAATACCATCCTTTCTATCAACAAACACAAATTCTCTTTATGAAAATCAAATTATTACTAATAAAAGTTAAATATAACAACAAAATTAAGAAACTTTGATCATAGCTTTCCTACTTGGCTTTTCAACATGGATAAAAAACCATGAGGTCGAGTAGTCAAAAGCTCACTAAAAGGATGAATCATGCATGTAATCAACAAAAATCAAGGGTTTTCTAAGCAAACTACCTTGAAAAGCTTAGAAAACTTAAGAAATTTTACTAATTTTAATTGTTTTTTTTATGGCTACAGAACATTGGGCTTATTTCGAACAATTAATAGGGGAAACAATTCAGCTAAGGAGATGAAAAAATCTGCTTGGTCGAATGGCTTTTTGCCATTTATTATTATTTTTTATTTATGATTTTTTAGTTAATTTTATCTTTTCTAGATTTTTTTCCTTTTGATAAGAATTAATTAATGAACTTTGTCTTTGTATATGACTCATCATGATTAGTCATAGAGCTTAATATTAGGCTTTATAATTATTTAGATAATATTAACCTTAATGACAAAAATTTAATCTCAATTAAATTAATTCGCATATAACCAGATTATCAAACTCTAAAATTAAAATAAATATACATAAATTTAATGTAGGCATAAATAAAATTATAATTGCAAATTGTATGATTAAAAATGAAATGAAGGGATTAAATTATAAGAAATTACAAGTTATAAATTGATAAATTCAATTATGAATTTAGTCATGTAAAAGGCTCAATTACATTTTCATATAAAAATTTTGGATCTAAATGAATTAATAAAAATTTTAGCTTTATTGAAAAATCCAAACTGGCCTAATTGGGCTTTGTTAGAAACTAAAATGGGCTTGTACAGAATGAAATGGGCTTGATAGAAAATAAAAAATGGGCTTAGTAAGCTTGTTGACTTTGTTGAGAAATAAATGGGCTTGTTGGGCCGGTTAGCAAAATTTACAAGTTTTAAAACCATTAAAGATATTTAGACCAAAAAAAATAAAACTAATAAAATTTTCTTAAAAAATTCCAAACGCTAAACTCTAAATAGGATTTTTAAGAAGTTTTATGTATAAGAAAAATACAATTAAAAATTTTTAACTCGTAAAATTATGAGAAAAATCCTTATGAAAAAAAATTGATATTTGAAAAAATGAAAAACTTACAAAATAAATTGAAGTTTCAGAAATAAAATTAATATGAATTTAATGAATGTATTTCAAGAATTTTAAAAATTCTAAACTTAGAAAAATTCTTCTAAAAAATTCACAAAGTAGAAAAAATCCATATTTTGAAAATTAAAAAATTTGAAAAATAAATCCAAATTTAGAAAAATGAGCTGAATTCAACACCTTGCTCAAAACATTAACTAGTAGAAGTTATAAAGATAAAAAAACTCCAAATGTGGAACAAGTTTTACTAAAAAAGTTCAAGAGCAGAACACTCGAGGTATAGTGAAAAACTCAAAATTAATGAATAAATTTGACAACTTGACGTCTTGTGGTATAAAATGCCAATGTAGATTTTTTCATGAATGTTTTTTTTATTTTTGGAATGCGTATTGTCATAAATACTACATGAATATTGGTAAAAATATACAATAGGATGAAGCCATAGTAATCAACTTGGGTGACCAGGGCGATACCTAAGTCAAAAAGGGTTAACCAAGAAGAAACCATACTAGTCAACTTGGATGATTAGGGTAATACCTAAGTCGAAAAGGATTGATAAGGACAAAACCATACTAGTCACCTTAGGTTACCAGGGTAATACCTAAGTCAAAAAAGGTTAACCGAGATGAAACCGTACTAGTCAACTTGGATGCTTAGGGTGATACCTAAGTTAAAAAAGGTTAACTTTGATGAAACCATACTAGTTAACTTAGGTGACCATAGTGATACCTAAGTCCAAAAGGGTTAACCAAAATGAAACCATACTAGTCAACTTAGATGACCAAGTTGATACTTAATTTGAAAATGGTTGACTAGGATGGAACCATACTAGTCAGCTTGGGTGACCAGGGCAATACCTAAGTTGACAAAGGTTAACTAGGATGAAACTATACTAGTCAACTTGGGTGACCAAAGTAATACCTAAGTTAAAAAGGGTTGACTAGGATAAAACCATACTAGTCAACTTGGATGATAAGGGTAATTAAGTTAAAAAGGGTTAACAAGGATGAAACCATACTAGTGAACTTGGATGACTAGGATGATAAGTCAAAAAGGGTTAACTAAGATGAAACCATACTAGTCAACTTTGGTGACTAGGGCAATACCTAAGTTGAAAAGGGTTGACCAACATGAAATAATGCTACTCAACTTGGATGACTAGGGTGATACCTAAGTTAAAAAGGGTTGATCAAGATAAAACCATGTTGATCGACTTAGATGATAAGTCGATACCTAGGTTAAAAAAAGTTGATCGAGATAAAACTATATTGGTCAACTTAGATGACAAGGATGATACCTAAGTTGAAAAGGGATGGTCGAGACAAAACTATACTAGTTAATTTAGGTGACCGAGGCAATACTTAAGTTAAAAAGGGTTGATAGGATGAAATCATACTAATCAACTTGGGTGACCAAGGAAACATGTAGGTTAAAAAGGATAAACCAGGATGAAACCATACTAGTCAACTTGGGTGATCAAGGTGATACCTAAGTCGAAAAGGGTTAACCAAGATGAAACCATACTAGTTAACTTAGGTGACCAAGACAATACCTAGCTTGACAAGGGTTGACTGAGATGAAACTATACTAGTCAGTTGGTATATAAACAATGTTTAATATTTAATTGGTTTGAGGGGGTGCCAAACTTGCCTTTCGATTTTGAGGAAGTCAGCATACAAATTAATTTTTTCCAATATTATGCCCAACTTTTAATTTGCAAATCATTGAATGTAATGCATGCATAATGTATATGATACATTTTCATGACTATATTACTTGACTTATGGGCTTACCTATGGACAGCCTGTAATCCAACCTATTTTGGAATTGAAGGCATTTCTATAAAAAGTTAATAAATTTTTCTTTTTTTCATTTGGTAAAGTGAGCCCGCACTTTTTGTTAGAGTTAAAGGCATATTCAGAAAATGTTGTGGACAATTTTTTTCTTTTATCAACAAAGAGTCTAATCCTGTACGTAAAATTGAAGGTTTAAATTGGTAAAAAGTTATCTCATGCTTGATAATTGAAATCCTTCTTCTAATCTTGACATTAAGAATCTAAGAATTGTTTTATTTTTCCTAAAAATTCACCAAATAATGAATTAGTACTTATCAACTTTATGCAATTGGATAAAAGTCAACATTTTACCACTTGAAGCACATTCAAATACTCCCATTAAAATTATGAGAACAATAATAATTCATCTAAGCTTTAAGATTTACGGAATGAGATTACCTTCTCACTCTAACCTAGGAAAGAATCTACTTGATCAAAAACTATGAAATTTTAAAATAGTTTCAACCATGACTTTTTCAATATCGAGGATAATAGATATGCCATCTTCATCTGTTAAGGCTTTCTTGTGATTGATAATCACCATTTGGGATATCTTTCAAGTAAAAAAATGAATTTAAAGGCATAAATGGGATGGCGCTGCAAAAATTTGATTAGAAGAAATTGGTATTACAAGGTCAAGGTTTATCAGGATCACATTTTAATGGATGTTCCTCTCATAGGAGTCTTTTGAAAGGTAAATAGTTAAGTTATAATATCCTTTTAATCTTCAAATACAATAGCTTAATTGGTGTTAAAATAATACCAGTAAACACCAAGTCTCAAAGGGTTAATTTGGAAGGCCTTTGGTCAGCACAGGTTTCTAAAGGAAAGCATGAAGGCTCAAAAGGTTATATTGAAATAAATCAATATGTGGGCATTTGACTTAATCTTTTACTAATGTCAAGAAATTTCTAAAGGTTTTAGATCATTTCGAAATTAGCATGGAAGAGTTCTTGTTCTTTGGTGGTTACTTTTGTTGGTTTAAAGTAAGTCCAACTTTTAAATTTGTTCTAGACTACCCTTGTCAGGTTTTCACCCTATAACTTTATTTGTTTTCCTCTTTTTTTAATTGATTGATTGATTGCCCCATAGTATTCTTATGGACTTAAAATCATTGAAAAAGATTATTTTTTCAAAGTTTCCTAAGAATGGCTCAACAACTTAAATAGCTATATTTGATTGAAATAGACTTTTATAAGTATGTAACATAGGCATGGTTTACAGTTTAGAAAGAAACAATAAATAGGCCCAAATTAAGTGTTTAAGGTTAATTAAATCAAGGATTATTTCTCTTCAGAAGGAATTTGATCTAGTATGTCTTTCAACGTGAACATACATCTTTGTTTCTTTATCTTGTTCTCTTTTTTTCATTTTTCTTTATTTCTCTTTATTTTTTTCTTTATCTTGCTTTCTTCATTCTTCACTTTAAAGGAATTTCAAATTTGAACTTTAACTCATCTTTATTTTGAAGGAACTTGAGATTTGAACTTTTATTTGTCTTTAAAATTTGCCTTATGACTATCGACTTGTTCTTCTTGTAACTTTAGAATGAAGTTTGCTTCCTCAGATCTTAAAGCTTTGCTTCACGATGCCCTACGGTGTGGAGGGTGATCCTTGATTAGGGTGAAGAAAAAATAAATCATTAAGCTCAAAAAGGACTACAAAGGGAATAATTTTTTATATCTAAGAAAAGATAGAAAAAGATAGCTATTTTTCATGTTAAACATAGCCATTTGAATTTATGAGCATTATGCTAGGAAAAAGGATAACTTCTATTTTAAAATCATTTAAGTATATTAGCAACATGATGTTGCACTTAATTTTTTTCTTTTAAGGCTTAATATATGCCCCTCAACATTATTAGTTTTGTAACCACCAATGAATCTTGGTTTTGGTTAAGCTTTTAAGAAAAAAATCAAATTAGCATGCGGGAACACCTCGAATTTCACATCTTATTTATCGGGCATTGGATTGAAAAGATTATATTCTAGAGGAAAAGTTGCTTTTGTCTTATGTTTACTCTTATTCCTTCTAAGTCAAGGATTTGGAAGAGTGTCATGGAAGTTGTGGTAAAAGGTTATCCAAATGAATTTGGAAGATCTCGAAATTACTATCATTCTTTTAACATATGTCAAACTGTCAACATTTGAATCTTTTAAGAGTATAACTTGCTTGTTCCACCCTCAAGAAATCCAAAATGGAATATATGGGAGTGAAAGGTCTATGTTTGAATGTCTAGGATACGTACATTAATGAAGATTAAAAATCTTTCTGAAAGAGTCCAATCTAATGGTATTCATCTATCAAAATTTTTCAAAATATTTTTAATATCCTAGATACTAAAAATCATTATTAACAAAATTCATAGCCCATGACAGGATGTCCAATACTCATTCATTTAAAAATTCACAAGTTCTAAGAGGAAAGGTATAATGTTTTAAAGTCAAGATAGAAACTACCCCTGTTTTGTTTACTACCATAAGGTCAATTTCTCTCAGCCAATTATATTTGATAGGTATCCACTAGCTCTTAGAATTTTGTCGAGTTAGCATCCTTAAGAGACTGTAATTTAGTCTTCAATATATTGTAACTTTTCATGGAATGGCCTTCCACCCCTTGATGATACTCGCATCTAGCATTCGAATATTACCATCTCAGGTAGGGAGGTTTCCTAGGCTTGACTCTACCAAGGCTATTAAGTAATGAAAAAATTAGGGGTGAGGATGCAATTTAAATAGATTTCCTTACCTTTTTGACTTTATATGGTCTTGGCTTTCGTTGACTATAATTTGTTGGCATTTATTAATAGGCTCATTTTTATGTCCCATATATGCCAACTATTATCTTTAGTGAGCTTTAGGTTTAGCATAAATATGTATTAAAAGATTGGCTCCCATATGTTGAGTACCTTGAGATAATTGCTTTTTCTACCCTGGATGAGCCAGTAGCAGTATTGATATGATATAGGATTATTTTCAAATTTCTCTAGTCAAAGCTTTGTATTTTTGTAGATTTTTCCTTTATAACTCATTTGCTCCTTTTACTTTTTCGAGTGGTTTGGAGTATTCAAGGCTCCTATTTCCCTTCATTGCTTTGGACTTGTTCCGACCTGTCCTATCAAGTAATGTCTTTTTTTCATCTAGTGGTTCCGTGTTATTTCACCTTAAATGGAAAAACTAACTTAAATCAATTTGTGTGCATATGCATGTGTCTTGTCAACATTAATTTTTATCATCTTTATATGGACATCAATAAATGAAAAATTGATATATGGAGTAATGAATGAATAAATGAATGAACGGATGGAGCAACATATGATGGAATAGATTGAATGTTAGGTAATTGGGTAAATTTAGACATGGAGATGATTGTAGGAGCAAAAATCCAAGGAATTCGAGCCATGATTCAACACCATTGTTTGATTAACCCAAACTTTCTTATTCAAAACCACATTTATAGTATTTAAAAGAAAAGGTGACAAAAAAAACTATTCTTGCATACACTTTATTTTCTAGCTGTGCTAATGTTTCTGGGGAATCCTTGCAAATACTAATCATTCTTTTTGAACTCTATACTTATAAAACCCAACAAGTATCCAAAAGATTATCTCCACGATCACTTCATTGCCCTTCAGCATTATAATGCTTCCAATAACATGATGGGAATTAAGCAGCATCTTTCAAGCTTAATTAGACCTAAATTAGACCAGCATTGAGTAGATCTTGAACTTTTCTTTTGAATGCATTACATTTTCCTATAAAATGCCCCCATAATCCTCGATGATATTTACAATGTGCATTAATGTCAAACCATTGAGGATAAGGTGGTTTAAGGAAAAATATGCATAGGAACAACAAGCTTATTCTAGAATAAGAGAAAGTACATTCTTTATAGGTTAGTGGGATTAAATTGAATTTGCTCCTTTGTGGTTTTTTCTTAGTATTGACACTAGAAGATAATGTGGTAGCACTAGGAAGACCAATAAGGTTGGAGGGCAAGCAAATTTGCATAAGTAAGGAATTAGGCATCTTTGCTTGACTAGGTTAATAGGTTAGGGATTGAAATCTTTATCTAGCAAAATGCTTGATCTAGTCTTTGAGTCTTTAAATGCCAAAGGTTGGGTTAAAGGCATCGATGGCTTAAGAAAAACCCAAAAGATTTTTTATTTTTGCCAATTTAGACAATTGTTCCTTTATCTCGCAAATCTCATGCACCATTCCTTAGCTATTCCCTCCAAGGTATTTATTCATGCCCCTAATCGATCTTTCAAACTCTGATTTTCTAGATTCATCGAGGATGATAATACCCCTAGGTAAAGTTTTTCTTTTATCCTATGTAACTCCTCAACCATTTTTACCAACCTATTAAGCAGAGTTTCTATCCCATAGGCTTCATGACCATACTCATCTTGGATAGACTCTAACCTGCTAATTCTTGCCTTTCCTTAAAATGTAATAAATGGAAAAAGTTTACCATATTTATGGAAATTATAAACAAATGAATGTGTGATTCTTACAGATGTAAAAATGTTTGAATGAAGTTACAAATCTTTTATGGGATATGAATGTCATGAGAAAATTGAAAAGGGAAAATCCTAACATTATCTTTTCTCTTTTCTTTAGCAAGCTCAAGGCGTTAAAAATTTAATCAATCTGATTTTGGATTTGATTTTTTTTCCTTTTTCTTTTTTCTCTTTTTATTCTTTTTTTGCCTTTTTTCTATTTTTTTTCCATTTTTTGCTTTTTTTTGTGTGTGTTTTTCTTCTTGTTTTGAAAAGAGAAATTCATGTTTTTCTTTCTTCTTTCTTTCATTTTTTTTTAAATTAAGAAAGAATCTATAAAGTCCATTTTTTCTATCATAGAAATTTTTAGCAAAAACATGAAATAGCAACTACAAAAATTACCCCGAGAAAATTCATCACAATATTGCAAATCAAGACGACAAATAAATAAAATTTATCATGGCAAAACACTATATATTAATTTCTATTGAGAAAATCAAATTCTAAAAATAAAAGGTTAAAATCTTTCTCCCGTGTGTACCTGATTCGGTAACTTCTAAAATGAGTATGGCTTTAATTAAGTGAGGCCCCTATAGTTCATTACATGAAGTTTGGGTTGGACATCTAAGTAGGTTATCAAATTGTTTCTCGAGTTTGGAAAGAACTAACGAAGTATTGTAATCCTTACCCATCTTGGGTAATGAGGCTAACACATTGGGCAGGTATATGAATTTACACTTGACAGGTTTTTCACTAGCCTAGGCAGAGACTAACACCCCAGAAGGCATAGTTACTTTACTCCCTCTTAAAATATTAGGTAATCTATGCCCCTTCCATATGCCTAGAAGAGAGTCTAATGGCATGCACGTGCACAATGTGCCATTTTTTTTAACTTAATAAAGAATCTATAAAGTCCATTTTTTCTATCATAGAAATTTTTAACAAAAACATGAAATAGCAACTACAAAAATTGCCTCGAGAAAATTCATCACAATATTGCAAATCAAGATGACAAATAAATAAAATTTATCATGGCAAAACACTATACATTAATTTCTATCAAGAAAATCAAATTCTAAAAATAAAAGGTTAAAAACTTTCTCTCATGTGCACCTGATCGGTAACTTCTAAAATGAGTATGGCTTTAATTAAGTGAGGCCCCAATAGTTCATTACATTAAGTTTGGGTTGGACATCTAAGTAGGTTCTCAAATTATTTCCCGAGTTTCGAAAGAACTAACGAAGTATCGTAATCCTTACCCATCTTGGGTAATGAGGCTAACACGTTGGGCATGCATATGAATTTACACTTAATAGGTTTTTCACTAGCCTAGGTAGAGACTAACACTGTAGAAGGCATAGTTACTTTACTCCCTCCTAAAATATTGGGTAATCTATGCCTCTTCCATATGCCTAGAGGAGAGTCTAATGGTATGCACGTGCACAATGTGTGTGTGGGAACAAATAAATCTTTAATGAATTAACTTTTTCAAATTAATAAAAACCCTATCTCAAATGCCTTATAAAAATAATGCTGCAAAAGGAGCAAAAGGGTCAGTGAAAAATATGAACAATACATATCAAAATTTCCATATAAATAAAAAATATAATAAAAACTAATTTTGAAAATACTAAAAATTATAGCTAAATACCGGTTGAAACTGAATCAATCAAAATTTGTTAACATGTGCTTAATTTTAGGCCTGACTCTTTAACCTATCCCCAATGAAGTTTCCAAGCTGTCGCAACATGGCTTTGATATGAATCTTGACCAGCTAGACTTAAAAGGTAGGTGTACTCCTCATTTATATATATATATATATCATTATTTTTTTATTTTTATGGGCCACCTTATTATTTTCTTATTTTTCATGTTTGGGGATTATGTTTTTGAGATGAATAACTCATTCAACTTAATCCTAAATAGTCATTACGAAATAACCATTTATTTTGGAGTTCCTACTAATCTATTTTGGCTAGGTGAGATTAGTCACCCATCGAGTTCATATTTCGAAGGTTATGAAACCTTTTAAAATAAATCCAAGATTTGTGATACCAAAGATCCCATGAAAGTATCTAAGAGTCATTTACAATCACGAGTAAAAATAAATCCCCCTTATGATACTCGATAATTGATACATTACTAATCGTGTGTTAACTTAAAATTTGATTTTTATTTGGTTTTAATATGCAATATTTAACTACTAGGGAGTTCTAAGGAGGCTTACTCTAGAAAATGCCAAGTGCCGCACATTGGGGATATTGGAAAGTCGGCATAGGGAAACGAGCAATTCGAGAGGCATAAATGTTACAATAAGATCGGGATATCATAGGCCAACCATGAGCTTTCAATGCAGCACAGTACAATTTCATCCTCTGCTCGCCTCAGCCAATACTGGATACAATGAGTTATTGCAATGCTGGGCCATTAATAAAGGAATTCAAAAAAGGTGGAGCAAGTAGATACCATTCCCATATATGAAAATAAAATTTTATTAAACAAATTTATTATTCCATATGAAAAAATTGGGTTTTCTATATTTTTAAAAATCAAAATATCTTTTGCACCCCATTAGAGAGCCGCAAGATTACGAAAGGTTTTAAAAATCAAAATATATTTCATAACTCATTGGAGAAATGGAGGAATAGGAAAGGTTTTATTTTTACAAAATTCAAAAAAAACTAATTTTCTTGTTTTTAAACAAATATCTCGTTACTAAAATATTCTGTGAAACCCCTCCAATATGCTAGGAGAAATTCCACGTATTATTTTAATATCAAATACATTGCTTTAATTTTTTTAAAAAAATTTAATTTTGTCAAAAATAATAAAAAAACTTATCCTAAAACCCGAACTCAGTAAAAGAGACCAAAATGTCTCCTAAAGTACACATTCAACGTGAAAGTATTCCGGTGACCCTAAAAGATTCGGTCCTAAAATAAACTACTAAAATGTCCCTAAGGTATACCTTCTACTTGAAAGCATCCTAGTAACCTAAAGGACTTGATGACATCATAAATGAACAAACTTATTTCTACTATGCACCTTTGACATGAAAATGTCCTAGTGATCACATAGGACTTGGTTTTGATATAAATTATTAAAATGTCCTTAAGGTCCATCTTCATCATGTAAGCATCCCAGTAACTCTAAAGGACTCGATAACTTATAAAAGGACGAACCTATCCCTATTATGCACCTTCAACATGGAAATATCCTAGTGATCATAAAAAACTCAATTCTGAGATAAATTACTAAAATACCTTTAAAATATACCTTTGATATGGAAGCATCCCAATAACCCTAAATGACTCAGTAATGATGTTAAATGATAATTTTACTCTAAATAGGTAACTTGGATATCAAACACAACCTAAAATACAAAATTTGCTAATAGGCCCCTAAATTTCTCAAAATTATATTTTAACCCTTAAATGACTAAAAATGCTAGAAATGTTAGAAATGTTTCAAAATGCCTTAAATGGGTAATTTGACAAGCAAAATGACCATTTTGACCCTAAAATGCATGGCTTTACTAAATGGTCCCTAAACTTTTCTAACTTTACAAAATAGTCCCTACATAAAATAAAATACATAAGCAAACATTAAACATTAAACATATCAAAATCAATAAGGAAAAATGCATGTTATGCATTTAAACATGTCAAAAATGCATTTAAACATGTTAACTGCAAAACAATTTTTTTCAATTTTCACAAATAAGCCCCTAAACTTTCTAAAATTGCAAAAAGGCCTTTAAAAGGCTAAAAATGCATGTTATGCATTTAAAAATGTAAAAAATGTATGAAAATACCCAAAAAGGTTCAACATGGATTCAGCCAAGCTTGAATGGCTTTAGAAAAAATTTTGCAATTTTTGCAATTTAGTCTTTAAGTTTCCCATAACTACAAAATAGCTTAAAAATATCAAAAAATTCATAAATAAACACATGTATGGTTCAGCCAACATGGGAAATACTCTTCCAAGTCCTTAAAATTTTTGGTAAAATTATTCTTAGGCCCTAATAATTTAAAACATGATGAAACAATATAAAATAACATAAAATCAAGCACAAAAATGCATTCCAAGTAGACTATTATATTCAGCTAACTTCCATAGTAAGTAAAAACAATATTTTCTACACATAATTTCATAAATATCCACATAAATACATGTCTTCAATTTGATCAATCTTAAATATGCATGAAATCATGATAAATAATGAACATATTAACATAAATCAACATGAAAATGCTAAGGAAAATAGCGCAAAAAAAAATATACATAATGAAAATAACATCATTTCTATTAACAAACACAAATTATCTTGATGAAGATCAAACTATTGCTAATAAAAGTTAAATATAATAACAAAATTAAGAAACTTTGATCATAGCTTTCCTACTTGGCTTTTTAACATAGATCAAAATCCATGAACTCATGTAGTCACAAAGATCACTAATGGGATGAATCATGCATGTAGTCGACAAAAATCAAGAGTTTTCTAAGTAAACTACCTCGAAAAGCTTAGAAAAACAGTGTTTTTTTGCTATGGAACATTAGGCTTATTTTGAACAATCTGGCCAAAGAGATGAAAAATCCCTTTGCCTGAATGGCTTTTAGCCATTTTGTACTATTTTTTATTTATGATTTTTTACTTAATTTTATCTTTTCTAAATTTTTACTTTTTTGATAAGAATAAATTAATGAATTTTATTTTTATGTGTGACTTATCATGATGAGTCATGGAGCCTACTATTAGGCTTTATAATTATTTAGATAATAGTAACCTTAATGATAAAATTAAATCCCAATCAAATTCATTCTCGTATAACAAGATTATCAAATTTGAAAATTAAAATAAATAGACACAAATTTATGAAAATGTTGGAAAAAATAAATTTATTATTGCAAATTTTATGATTAAAAATAAAGTGGAGGGATTAAATTATAAGAGATTAAAGTTATAAATTGACTAATTCAATTATAAATTTAGTCACGTAAAAGGCTCAATTAAATTTTCGTATAAAAATATTGGATTCAAATTAATTAATAAAAATTTTGAAAAGAGAAAACACTATTGGGCTTTATTATAAAATTCAAATGGGCCTAATTGGGCTTTGCTAGAAAATAAAATAGGCTTATTGGAAGAATAAAAAAAATGGACTTAAAGAATGAAATAAGCTTGGGAAACTTATTGGGTTTATTGAGAAATAAATGGGCTTATTAGGCCCATTAGCAAAATTTGCAAGTTTTAAGCCCATTAAATATATTTGGCCCAAAAATAAAAATAATAAAATTTTTTTACAAAAATTCCAAGTGATGAACTCTAAAAGGGATTTTTTAGAAGTTTTATGTATAAGAAAAAGACAATAAAAAATTCTAAACTCATAATATTTTATGAGAAAAATTCTTACGAAAAAATTGATATTTGAAAAAAATAAAAAACTCATAAAATAAATTAGAGTTTTAAAAACTGAATTAATATGAATTTAATGAAAGTATTTGAAGTTTTAAAAATTCTAAACATAGAAAATTCTTTCAAAAAAATTTACAGAGTATGAAACTCTATATTTTGAAAATAAAAAAATTCTAAAAATAAATCCAAATTTAGAAAAAAGAGTTGAATTCAATACCTTGCTCAAAACATTAACTAATAGAAATAATAAAGATAAAAAAACTTGGAATCTAGAGCAAGTTTTACAAAAAAGAAAAATTCATAAGCAAAATAATTGTGGTATAGTAAAAAATTCAAAATTAATGAATAAATTTGACAACTTGACACCTAGAGGTATAAAATGCCAATATAGATTTTTCAAAGTACATATTGGCATAAATACTACATGGGTATCGGTAATAATATAAAACAGTCGACTCCTCAAATTTTATGAAAAAATCTCAAAATTTTTCTAACAATGAAAATTTGACTATGGTACCATCTACATAAATAAAATTTAAAATTATCAAGAACATATTTAAAAACTAATTTTCCTCTAGAATATTCATCTTTTTTATCCGAGATTTATTTTCTAAAACCTTCGAAATTGCATTTTTTTATCACGTGCACTTGCAGCCACTCAGGCAAGACTAAAAAGGTTTCGAAAATGCCTAATCTACCTGAAGGAGGCCGACCTTTACCAGGACAACTACCAAGTTCTCAATCTCTGATATTTAATACTACAGAAAAAGAGCCTAGACCAAATTAGGTGTTTGTAGAGATACCTAGCAAGGGTATCCAATATTGGCATCCATATTAATATAGCATAATCCAAGAAAACATCCATGGAGCCCTCCATGTAATATTGTTTTTCTTCAAGATTTAAAATATCGACATCCACTGATCCTTGGTATAATCCCTCAGCCAATCTTTCCCAAGGAACTCGATAATCGATGAGAATAACCTGGTACAAATTCGGATATCGACTTTTACATCTTTCCAAAAGTGACAATGATCTATATTTGTAACAATAATGCATAACCAAGAAGTCTACTCCCAGCTTTTTTCTTGCAAAAGTTTAAGGACTATATCATCTCAACCAGAATCACCATAAATGGGTTACTATTATATGTTAACCGATCAAAGAAATTAATCACTGCTCTATTAGTATGCTACAAAGTCTAGGGAATACGACTAATCCATAGATGGCCAACACGAAAATATCCCTTTTCTTTTCTAGGTCTGGGCACTCATCCATTAACTCCCATAGCCTGTACCATAATATGCAGTCACTCTAATCCTTTTAGACTACATATGCCCCAATCCGAGCTTTAGATGCTTCAGTAATACTAGCCAACTTTCTGTTCAGTGTTGGTGGATTAGACTCCTTAATATACACCCGTTCGAGAATGGTAAGATAAATATGCAATAAAGTGTTATATTCTTCAATTACCAAAACCATATCCTCCCTATTGAAAATGAAACACTAATATCCTAAATTCTAAAATTATGCCACAACTTTGAGCAACCCCTTATCTATCCTAACCTGGACTAATAGTGTTATATCCTTATAGATCCAAGTGAATAGATCTTTCTTTGTATTATCCCACTAATCCAATATGGCCCGTAAGTCTAACAAACGATTCAATCAAAACTTAATATTTATTTAGACTAAAAATGATGAGACATACTCGACTTTCAAAGCATCCCTATGTTGATTTTGAATCCTTTTAGACTAATCCTTCATTGCGTAGTAGTTTCTTCTACCAGGTCTATACGTTCCCGTATCAGATGACCTCTAGGATGGACACTATCCTTTTTATACCAATATATTTTTGATGTACTAATGATGATGCTTAAGTGCTTGTAAAACAGACAAACAAGCAAACAAAATCTTAAAGTACTTATATGCAAAATAATTTATATATTTTAAAAAATTTTATTCTCAAGTTTCACAGCCTTTTGGAATCGAAAGAACATATTATTTTGGTATTAGGGTACATACACTATAACTGGACTCTAAAAGACTAGCCCTACCAATAAATAGTTCTAATTTAAGGAACCATTCTTTTGAGGACACATTTCTCAAAACCGAGCTACCATGAAGTTTTTAATGTCGTCATTAGTCATCAATTTGATAGCATAACAGTACGTTCAAATGTTCTCAACACTATAGCATTCATGATGCAAAATTTTAAGGTGTCCATTCACCTCAGCTCGATATTATTTTGCGGAACCATTTTAGCCTTTAACCTAATAGCCAAACAACTATTATAATCAAATGTAAATATAAACTCATATCGATGGGATGATATATATCTTGAGTGATAAAGTTTGTTTAACACCCTTTGAAATCTAAACTTGAAAAAAAGTAAAAGAAGGTTAGAAGCATTTCTTAATTGTACCTAAACTTTGGGTTCTTGCAGACTTTCAGGTATAGTTAACTGAATTTGGCTCCTACGGCTCATTATATGCATGTTTAAGATGACCTATAATATATGCAATCCCCAAATCATTTCTCCCTACCCGGTAAGGACAATTGAGGCACCCTGATTCTAAGCCCATCATTAAGTTAGTGGAATAGGTTCAATTCAGGTGAGTAAATTGCTCATGTTCATACAAACTAATCATGAAAACAAGAGCAATAAACCCTAAGGCTTGAGCAGAATAAATGGATTATTAATCACGCAATCAGTTATTAACCCAATATATCCTAAAATAAGTCCTATATCTCTCCCCGTACAGTACTTGGCAGAGAGTCTAATACATATGATAGCGCAGTGTGTGCCAAAAAAGTCTAAACTTAGATCTTATTTCATCATTCGAGATATATATATATCAATCATATTGCTTATTATTATAAGCCAGCATAACATTGATTTTTATTTAAGCGCAACAATAAGGTTGGTGCACATAACTTTATCCACAATAATCAATCAATCAATCATAAAAATAAATATGAAAGGGATTATAATTGAACACCGACTAAAATTGAGAAAAATCAAAACTCAAATAGTATGTTACTAGTTTGAGGCTTGATTCTCTAATGTCATTAGTGGAGTAGCCAAAAAGCTATCATAATATATCAAGATACAAACCTCAACATATCAGACTGTACAACACTTTGAATCATCGCAAGGCCCCAGTAAATCAGAACAAATCGCTCGTCTGAAGCTTCTATAAAAAATACAACAATAACTAGTTTAAGGAGTCACCATCTTACTTTTATGGCTACGTGTGATCAGTTACCTATTAAAACCATTCACTAAAGAGTTACAAAACTCTAAAGGAATGATTTTTACAATCTGTGTATACTAGAAATCTATAAAATTGGGCTCAGGAGTCGGTTACACTAGATGTAAGGACTTGATTCCTCCATGATGCCTAATATTTGGTACCAACTAATCACACATATCCAAATTTGTTTTTCTTAGTTTCAATCATATGTATTCAATCATAATCCTTTTTTTATTTATGCCAAATCAAACAAATAACACTAAAAAAAATGTATGTTAAGACACTTACTGAGACTAGCTCAGATTTACAATTGATTTACAGCGAAATCACGTAAAAAGGAAAAATTCCATAAAACCATTTGACTCTAAAAGTATTCACTAATTGACACCATTTTTAATATTATTTATCAAATTTTGACTCCATTTAAAAGAAATCACAAACACTTAGACTAAATTGAAGAAAATATAACTTTAAAAACAAGGATAAAAAGCAACATTATTTAATCCAACTTGGAAGCTTTAGCGTAAGCTGCTACAAGCATTCTATAAAACACTCCTAGACTTATTGGTGCACTAAATATGACTCTTGGAATCAATTTTAAGGCATCTGAATACCTCGAAATAGTGAGCACCAAACCTAAAAGGACTTAAATAGGGGACAAATTTGACCTTTCAAGCTCTCTAAATTTATTTGGAATTATTCATATAACATAAAATCATTAAATCATATTCTGTGAATTCTAACTCACTATTATTTACCTAAAAATGCTCAAAAAATGCTAGAAAATAATTTTGGCTATCAATGTAAATTTGTTAATTGGACATTACTACATCGCATAGCATTTTCAACCATGCTTGATTTTCAAAATTTTTCTTGATTCGTCCAAAATACCCACCAGACAAGCCATACATGCTTGGAAAGCTTATCCATTCTAATTTTATCTAAAAATATGAAAAAATGCTCAAAAATGATTATCATCATAAAAAACAACTCGAATTACTTATCAAGTATTAAAACGAAGTGATGCGAACAACTTGTGTTCCAAGATTTCTCTGTATTCATTCGACCACAAAATCAAATGTCTCAAAAGCCTATTACATAGCCAATCAATGAGGATTATAGAAAAAATAGAAACAAATATTTTTGAGGTCTATAACCTAATTGAAACCTTTCATTTTTTTATGAGACTATCATGTTGGACCACAATAATAACTTTGACACAACTTGTGATCACGAAGCCTTTTGTCAAATTTTTAAAACTTATTTGCAGACATTCACACATCCAGCAACGGGACCAAATATACTTTATAAATGTCCTATATGAGGAAACAACAAATACCTCTAAGTACAATAACTTAGAATTATGTCTTTCGACCTTGGTGATATGCTTCGTAGTCATGCGAATATCTCTGCTTTTATCTCTATTATTCATTATTATTTATTCTTAACAAGTGAGAAGCACACCAATGCCACTTACTCTTGTGTTGTAACCAGCACCTATATGGCACTAAACACTATATTTTGACTCACTTAAACATCACCCCATAGTAAGACTCATTAAGTTTAGACTCTATAACAAAGCATATTTTTACATTTAAAAAATATTTTTATTTGCTCCCCTATCAACCCTAAAGCAAGCTAATTTTTAATATCCCTAAGTTGTTCATATAAGAACTTATTAAACACAACCAAAGCTTGACTCACTTATTGATTAAGTGAACCATGATTAGCCATTGGGGTTTTTTTTTTTAGAAAAACAAGGTTTTTACACATCCTAATTACCCTAACATGCATTTTATCGAACAAATAGAATACAGTCTATAGTTCTAACAAATAACCATCCACAAAACCTATGCCAAACACAAATTGGCCTTAACCAAACCTACCTAAAAAGCTAATCATGCTCATGTAAATCATTAGTTCTCATCAAATTCTCACTAATTGTCAATCAAACACAAGAGAACAAGCTTGAATTTAATACAATCAACATGATTAACAACCAAAACATGCTTTTAACCATGTAAGCTCAACAATTGAATAAGTAAGCTTATAAATTCATCCAATTGAGCATTAATTTTAGCATACCCAAGTCTAACTCATCTTAATTCATCTAGACTTCATCATTTGGACATTAATTATGTAAGGCCACTCAAGCGCACCAAAACTTAAGCATGGTCGAACTTAATTAGGATGTTTAAGCTTATTCAAACGCTTTACTAGAACTTAGAATTTCATCATTTAATACTAGATTTAGGTTTAATCACTTAGATTTTAGCTCAGACTACTCAAATTACCAAAATTATGTAAGGAAACATCAATTTTATTTAAGATCATTTTAAATTAAGCTAGCCAAACTAAGTTTCTCCATTTTCCTCATGTTTAAACAACTTAATTAGCTATAGGATCAGCTTTCATCATCTAAGTTTTCCAATTTCAGCTCAACATCATTAGATCCTTGCTCAACTAAATTTAAATCATCAAGATCATAATAAATAAGGTTGGTCATAACCTAGATCTAGTGAGATCACCTTGTTTGAACAACTCACCTTGCTTATTTAATCATGATTCAAGCTAGATTTCAATAATTAATTATATAATCATACTTTAAACAATAAGAACTCAAATGAATCATAGCTTAAATCAAATAAAATCACTAGATCCTGAGAGTACAAAGCATTCAAACAAGAGTGGTCATTGAAATACAATAGGCGAACCATATTCAAGCATATCTAAACATGAATCAATCATCAAAATTATGAAATTGAATTGAAATTGAAGAGAAAAAATAGAGATTATATCTATTCAAAGCTTGATCTTCTCCCAAAATGATGAGAGCATGAGAGAAAAATGAATATTCTAGATTTTCTAAAACTTTATGTGCTTAAAAAGCTATCAATATGGATATTTAACCCTACTTATAAGACTTAAAATTGGTTATTTCAGCTTAAATCACCCTACGTGATGTTAGCTTTATCACCGAACTCCTAAAAAATTAAAAAAATGACATAAATGCCATTAATGAATGGATGATCAAAATTTGCATATTTATCACATTGAATTCGGCTGAGGCTAAATTTTTATATTAGTCTTATGCAAATTTTTATGTGATTTAATTGATCTTCATTTGTCTATGTAAAAGTGCAATTGAATGTTCCATGCCATAGTAAAAATGTGTCATAATGAATTTTTCAAAAAAAATCCAAATTTTCTTATCTCGGACCTATCGGATTAAGCCCTCAAGTAATCTCAACACTCTAAATTCCCAAAGTCCTTTAATGACCCAGTCCCGATTACACCTTCATGACTTAAAGTCCATGTTTAGTTTCATTATAGTATAATCAATTTCAAATTTTGAGTTCTATAACTCTTCCAATTTCAAAATCTAACACTAGGCTAAAAGTTGATTTTTATAGTTGACTTTGCTTATAGTTGACTTTTACTATTTTGTTGACTTTTGATTTAAACTTTTAAAACAAGTCTCTTTTTCATCTAAATGACCATAATAACCATTCTAATCACCTTAAAAGACATATATCAGACAAATTTTAACATTCTCAAATTTTTAGATTTAGGTCTTCAATTTTTAAATCTGACACCTACGTTCTAAATTGACCAATTAAGCCTAGATGCCTTATTATGTTAAAATAAGCCTATGGAAATTAACGAAAACCTCAATAAGACCTTTCTATCACCTATAATTCATCCAAGAAAATCCAAACCTAAAAGTTCCATCTAACCCCTAAAATCAAGAAAAAAATCAATTTTAGGCTTGGACTAGATAGGGTGTTTATGATTTTCTGGTGAGGTACAAAAATTTTTTATCTTTTAACAAAAACTAAAATAGGATTTACTCTTGAAAAGGAATAGTAATAGCAATAATAAATAATTTTGAAACACATGAATT
This sequence comes from Adansonia rubrostipa, assembly GCA_038381775.1. Lineage (NCBI taxonomy): Eukaryota > Viridiplantae > Streptophyta > Magnoliopsida > Malvales > Malvaceae > Adansonia > Adansonia rubrostipa. The sequence goes on along the minus strand of JBBYHM010000027.1, from coordinate 13,682,480 downwards.
ATTTTTTTGAATACTAAAAATTAAAACCAGTTTTAAATAAGGTTTAGGATAACATGTAATTAAGAGATAGCAATTTATGAATGTTTTGGGGGTGTTCTTCCTTCTGCACATGTAACTAACTTTTGAACCCTAAATTTATTTCTTTGATTTTTAAATGGACTTTGGAATCTATTTTTGAGGGTTTCATAACTCTCAAAAGATAAATTTCGATAGGTGACTAATCACAATTGTGGACACTTTATTTTATTTAGGCTAACATTCGACGCATCAGGGTCATCGTCCAAGGCACCATCAAGGCTATTCAAAGAAGCACGGGTTAATTTCCCACCATTCTCGATTAAGGTAAGGAGTTCAAAGAGTCAAAGATAAGAAAAATCCATATTTTTGTGTATATGTATCGATAAGTAGTGTAAAGTATCGATATAAGGCTTCATGTCATTCAAATGCCAAAATTTTGAAATTTGCATCGATACCAGTAAGCTTAGTATCAATACTTAAGGAGTGGTATTGATATCAAAGGCTTTGGCATCAATACAAGATTGTTTTGAAGCAAAAAAAGGTGATTGTGCATTGAGTTGTATTAGTACAAGGCATAAAGTATCGATACCTGAAAAATATTAAGCCTAGTATCGATACAATGCTTATTGCATCGATACCAAGAGCCAAAACTATTGGAAGTATCAAAACAAAATCCATGGTATCGATTCTTAGAGGCCTGTGGTATTGATACATAGCTCTTTGTATCGATACGACAAGGCAAAATCTACTTGTTTCGTGCCATTTTTACACTTTTTTAGGTAAAATCAAAAAATCAATTTTGGTTACAACATTGACCTCTAAAATCACTCAACATTGACATAACTTCACATAAATCATGTGGATTTCATTTTTGCTCTTTAAAAATCATATTGGCATATTTTGAAAAGGTCAATTAAGCTTGGCATAAGGGCATTTCATGAGAAAATATGATTTAATGAAGGATAAAATTGTAATTACTCATTTAATCAATTAATGCAAGGTTTTCTTTTCATATAAGAATCATGATTAACCCAATCAAATATTGAAAGGTATCAAATTAGTATAATGTCATCATATTATACATGCCAAATCCTCTATGCCCTCTTTTAGTAAGTCATTTTAATGGTTAAAATGCACCACCAATATTCTTACTTAGTTGAAAGCACATTTTTTACATTAGCCATAAAAAAACTTAAAGCTCTCCCAAAAACTCCATTCCTGTAGCTCTCTTTCCACCTTTCCATAAACCTTTTTCAAAACCCCTTATTTCCCTCACCCATACCTTAAACACTATCTTCATAGTCACCATAACCAAAAGCTCTTTCTTTTCATTATTTTCTTCCTAATCTATAGTAAAAAAGGAAAAAAGTGAGCTAAAAGTTGCTGGATTACTGCTTATTGATACAACTAGGAGTTCAAGCTTCAATTGAAGTGTATTTTTTATCTTTTTTCTTTCATTATTTATTTTTATTCTTCATCTTCATCTTAGTGAACCTTCTTGTTTCCATGACCCTATTAAGGCTTCCATGCATTATTATGGCTTTGTCTGTAGAAGCCTTAGGATTTTGATGACTTTCTTGGTGTTTAAATGATGTTTTGATGAACTAGAATGCCATATTTCTTGCTGACATTAAAACAACCCCTACTTTTGCATTTTGCCATGTTTTTCTTTATCTCAAAATGCTTATTTAAAGTGTAAATGTTTAGCCTAGCATATTTTGATCTTAACCATACCTTAAGATGCATTTTCACTATGATTTCCTTATTAAAATGCATAGATAATTCACTATTTCGAGTGATTGATTGTTCATGGTTGATATCTTTACTTAGTATGTTTGTTGAAATGCCTTATGATGCTTGTAAAAATCTATTTTCAAAGAAAACCCCCAAGTTAAGGCTATAGTAACTTTAATCAATGAGGATTGTATGGATCTAATGTTTTTAATATATTAATTCTCCAATCTTCGGGACATATCAATCACAAATGTTTGGAATCATGGCTTCATTAAGCCAAATAAATTCTGTTTATAATCCAAAATCATAAATGCTTTCACGTATTTAGTTTAAGTCTTATTTCAAGCTTATCAAGACTATTGGTGTAGATAGCGGATAATTCAACAACCTACTATATGGGAGTTGGATTGGTTTGTTACTTAGCTACCATGGATCTCAATGACTAGACATTCGCATTTTTGACACCTTAACACATGACCTTAAAAGCATTAAACTCGAAGACAACCCCTATTTTAGTATTGGCAACATAGTGATCATGATTTGGAAAATTATTTTTGGACTTTAAATGATTTTTGGAATTTTCTAGCATTTTTCCTTGAAAGGGTTTTGAATTACATTTACAACAATGCCTCATTTTCTCCCACGTCATTCGGAACGTGGAAGTTATGATTTTCAAAATTTTGTTGTCCAGAACCCTTAGAATCAATGATTCATATTCTATTTGGGTGATTCTAACACATCAGATGATTTTTTTGGATTTTTTGAATTTTTTTCTAAAGTTAATAAAATTTTCTTTCCAAAAAAGTATTATTTGTGATTTAATGATCTTGATTGAGTTTAAAATAAAATTTTAAAGTTCATAGCCCCTTTCCCCTACATTTGTTTCAGCATTGACTAATACTTGATTTTAAAAATTAATTCTGCCTATAAAGCAATTTTCTAGATTTTTGGAATTTTTCTACATTAATCCTTGTTGAGTTACCTTTCCAAAGATACCTCATTTGCCACTATACATTAATCCTTGTTGAGTTACCTTTCCAAAGATACCTCATTTGCCACTAGGAACCACTGGACCAAACTAGAATAAATTTGGGAAAGTGGATAGCATGACGTTGTCCCTTATTTTTGTTAAACTTAAGAAAATTCACTTTGGTTTTCCTAAACTGTATTTTCTAGTCATTCAAATGATTTGGAATATATTCAATGGTTTCCCCTATGGTATCATAAGTCACGAAAAAGGCTCTTTTAAGCTCGAATCAAAACCTAAAAATGTTTTCAAAATTAATTTCCCTTTTCTTATTTTTTTAAAAAAATGATTTTCCATTAAAAAATATTATTTCTTTAAAAAATATATAAAAAACTTTGAATTTTAAAAACCACTCCATATCATTTTTTTGAGGGATATTCCAATCTCATTGTCTCTAAAGGAATACTCAAACCTTGCTTTTCTGAGGGGATCCTTCAACTACTTTCCTTCTGAGGGATTCTTCAATCTCAATTTTCTAAATTTCATTTAAAATCTAAGTTTTCTCTTTCTCAGGCTCCCTGTACCTTTTTTCTTATCAACCTCTTTTATGCCTAAGATGGCCATTGAATCCAACATGTCTCAAAATTTTCAATTTAACTATTCATCAATATCCAAGGTCAACTATGAGATACATCAAGACCATCCCTCTTCCTTTTTTTTTGATTTGGTGTATTCATCTTTGATGCAAATTTTATCATATTTCTTTGTGTCTTACTAATCCGTCCCTCTCATTGATGATGATTTACAGTCATGCTTTCAAAAAAAATTAAATTTCATTAAACTTGAGGCAATGTTCTGTGCCAATATCCCTTTAGTGCTGGACATAAAGTATTCTTTTCTAAATCAATCCAAATCTTATTCTGCCAAATCCTTTATGTTTTTCCTCCCTCCTACGTTGCATAGAGAGATATTAATTTAACTTTTATCATGAAAACCCAAATTTAATATTTAAAAATTTGCATTCACAAGAAAGGGATTACACATAAATAATTATCATATGAAAAATCAAGGAAAATAGAGACTTCGATAGTTTATGGCTATATGGTACCAATTTTGGGCATCGTGAGGGTGCTAATCCTTCCCCACACATAACTGACTCTTGGACCTCTTTAAAATGAACTTTACTATATGTGGTTCGTAAAATCAATGTTTTAAGTTTCGTAACTGAAAATCATTGATTTTAATAGATATCGGTTATAGCTCACCTAAAATTATTGGTGGCAACTCTAACTCATGGTCATTTTGGCCATCCAAGACTGCTTAGATGATCAATTCGTTTAACGGTCATTTCCTCAACTTTTATCATATCACACCTAATCCAAACCCAATCAAGGGATGGCCCAAAGGCAAGCCCTTTCCTATCTACCTCCTCTTATTCATTTTTAAGTCATAACACATCATGCAAAAGGCATATCATGACAGCTTGGTAACTCTGCTGGGGAACTTATTTAGAGAGTCAAGCCTATGACTAGCTAAATTTCTATCAGATTTTCAATTTCCCTCTACTTTAGTCATTATTTATTTGTAATGCTCTTTCTTCATCTTCTTTGTACGTAACATTTATTGGCCATTCTATGTTTTTATGTTTCTCATGACTGCTAAGGTTCCTTCTCACTCAAAAAAATGAATACAATAGTTTCTTTAAAATGGTAAGAAAGAATAAATAAAAGGTTTCATTGTTTCCCTGACACACATTGCGTATTCACATCTACATTAGACTCTCAGTCATATGTTCTTTGGAGAGAGAATAGCACTTTCATTAGGTGAAAGTGAGCTAATTTCCTTTATGGTATTTTTTTTCTTTACCCATAGGCTAGCATTATCTTTTAGGGTATAAAGTACCTATGTTCCCAAGGTATTCTTTTTATCTGTATAACATAGCAAAATACATCCACCTGAATTGAACCTATTCTACTAAGCTTATGATAGCACAAGATCAGGGTGCCTCAGCTATCCTTACCAGATAGAGGAGCGATTTGGGAACTTTTTAAAGTTAACTTAACCTTATACAGTTAGCTATAAGGGCCAAAACCATGTCAAGCCATACCAAAGTATAGCTTGATCGACTTGGAGAATAAAACACTCAGGGAAGCACTTCTTACTTCTTATTCTTTTTTATCATTTTTTTGTTCCATAGATGATAATGAATGAACATCATCACCAATACCTTCTTTTCTGCCTTGAATCATGTCATCCATTATAATAATGCCTTTTGAGCATGTCGTTAATCTGTTTGACCAATGGCTAATGCCTTTTTCCCTTTTCTATAAGAGATAACATTCGAATATTGTCACTTAGTATCCTGCTTAAGATCAATATCATCTCTCAAAGAATGAAACCCATCCAAGTAAGTTTTTATGCTGTCTATTTAATGGCTTGAAGCCCATCAACCATTAGACAATATTCAGCAAATGTTCATGTCCTTCATAATATCCATAAAGGCATCATGCCATCTTGTTATGAGACATACACCTGAACAAGCTGTTATGATGTCCGATGGATGGTTTGATATTAGCTTGTAACTATATGGTAGTGAGCGAATCGGCACTATCCTAGGTGTTGATCTTTATTACAATGGAACACCTCTATCCCAGACACGTTGGATTGATGTACCTATAAGTCTAGGTTTGATAGGCAAAACGACTATACTCATGTTTTTCCATACTCACCCTGAGACACTTTGATGCCATTAGGCATTTTTATTATGTGATTTATTTCTTGTCGTAAATACATTACTTAGTGTTTCTTTTGTTGTTGTGTTGGCTACATGCATCATGTCATATCATCTCGAGATAGTTGGTTCCAAGGGTAGTGTCCATAGACAAGTATCTTACCGTGGCACAACCATTAACTGAAGGTTTAGAGGATTTGGAAATGGTAAAGACTAAGTGAGAAAGGGAACAAAGAGAGTGGAGACAGTTTTCAACCTGATATATCTCTGAGACCCCAAAATAGGCTGAGGTGGTTTTAGTCAGTTCAATTTTCAAGTGATAGATGTGTGGAATTGTTGGGATAAGACTCATAAGGCAATCTTCGTAGAAGATTATAGGGATATTACTCATTGGTCCAAGTCAAAGTTGACTTCAGATTATTACATGCTGTAATACAATTCTAGAATCTTGCGTATAGGTGTTTTACTTTCAATGGGCAAGCACTAGTCCCTACTGTAGAAGAATATACGGCCATGCTTAATATCAGAAAGGCCCAAATCGATGAAATTTACTCCAAGTTAGCAAAAACTAAACCCCTCAAGAAGAAATTGGCCAGCATGCTTAGAACGGCAGAGCATTGGGTGGGCTCACATCTACTCAAATTAAGGAATAGTGCATGTACCATATGAGATAGCTTACAATTTTCCAAAAGTACTTAGTCAGACAAGAAGAAGGTTTGAGATTCTTTCTCATTGGCAGTTTATGGTATGATCATTTTTCCTAGTGCTTTAGGACACATAGAGGATGTCGTTGTGGATATTTGCTTAAAGCTAAATTACGACATCAATCATGCTTCTGCCATCTTAGTGAAGACTACCCAATCCTTAATTTTAGGAAGAAAAAAGGCAAAGCACGCTCTATCATATGCTCATCAATGTTTTACGTATGGCTTCTCAGTCATTTTTGGAGTAAGAGACCACTACAGTTGTACATGCCAAATTTTAGTCTTTTCATTAAGTTCTTGGAAAAAGAATGGCCACAAGATACCCCAAAGATCAATTAATTGCAAAGTTACAAGATTGGAATGCCAATGAAGTGACTTAGACAGTTCTATGGATCATTTTTGGCCCGATTGTGTACAAATGCAAGCCATTTCATTATGTGCCTCTTAATGGATTATGGGGAAGCATCGGTTATGCCCCGCTTATGGCTTTAAAGCAATTTGATTGCTGATAGTTTATCCCTATCACTTGTAAGCTTTACATGCTAGATTTCAAATATAGAGGGGATGGTTACATAAACCAGGTGCAAAAGATCTTTGATGCATGGCGAAAGAGCTGCCGTATCATATTGAAAAGATATAAAACAATGACTCCAGCATATGAAGATTGGATAGCTAGATGAGTTAACGACACCCTATTGTTGCCTACTAATGGAACCCTTTATGTTCGAATAGGTAACCCTCCATCTAAGATTGAGATCCTGAAATGTGAGTTTGCATAAGAAAAAGTTGTTTTCGCTAAAGAAATTCGTTGGTTGCAAGAATAGGAGAGCCAATGAGAACATAAGTGTCAAGCTTGAGAGGGGTGGATATGCGACCTTAGCAAGACAAAAAATGCCATCAATGAAAATCTTTAGGACTTGAAGAAAGACTACAAGGCACTTAAGAAGGCAAAGAAATACCAAGAAACTGGCAAATCCCCAATCAAATGGAAAGCAGAGCTTATCTCTATTGCCAATAACTTAAAGGCTTGGAAGACTCAGGTAGAGACTATTATGAAAGAACTCACTAAGATTAGTGTAATTGCATTGGTTTATCAAAAATGAAGGAAAAGCTTGGCAACTAGAGTACAAGTTCTTCAAGAGGGAAGGATTGAGAATGAAGCTTTAACTATAAGGGTTTGGGCATTATAGCATGCCCTTTAAGTCCAACAAGATCAGGTTGAGAGATTTTTAAGGTCTTTTGAATAACTATGCCATAATTTGATCTTGGCTGACCAATCTTGCTTAGAGTGTAGGGAACATCTCTATAACCGCATTTTCAAACCAGCACAGACGACATGGTCAAATTAGCTAGATCATGAGGTAAGACTTCATTCCTATAGGAGACAGTGGACAATAACTATTGTACTTTTTGGAACTTGTAATCAAACAATGTAATCGCGTATGATATTTCTAAATTTGATTACTTTCAAAGTCATTGGGATGTGATTAATGCTTTATTTGAATAAAAGATACCTATTCCAGAGTTGTTGCCTAAATCCAACTATTTTTTGCATTTGCTTACATGATTTAATTTGTTTAATCATATTTTTTTCCATTCATATAACATTACCAGATGCATATGATTTCATCTTCATTCGTGAATACATCATACTCATCATATCATAATAAGTCTAATCCGACATAACTCAAAGTGTGAGGGTCCTTAAAACATGGAATCGAACACCCAACACTGGTACAATACCAATCTACATTAAAAGTTAATGCACAATGATAGCTAGGCTCGTATTGAAAGGCTTAAAGTTATGCATCAAGAGGCTTAAGAGCAAATACTTCTTAAGACTAATTAATTATAAAATTAAATTGTTGAATTGATAAAACTATAGGCTACTGCCTTAGAGGATAAAGGGCAAGCAACTATAGCTAGAAAAGGTAAAGGAACCAACTATCTTGAGGTTAATCTGGATGGGGGGATTGAGGCATCCCAAGAACAACCACCTCGAACAACACCGATCCCACCTGCTCAACCCTTAATCTATATAAAGCTTAAGGTAGCACCAAATCTAGCTTAAGGACATTGCAGCTCAAATATTATCAATGTCAAATCCTTTAGTTCCAAACCTCAATGAGCAAATAAACTAAAAAAAATAGCTAGTTCTAAGTGTGCCGAGGCTATTGAAAATGAAACTAAGTACAAGCAGTTAGAGAAACACCTCAAGGCTATAGAAGGAATTAATAAGTTTAAAATTATGGATGTTCAATCCTTAGGCCTGGTTTCAAACCTAATTATCCCACCCAAGTTTAAAGTATAGGATTTTGATAAATACAATGGGACCACAGACCCTACTGCATATATCCATATGTAGTACCAGAAGATGATTGGGCATGAAGATGATGAGAAACCATTAATAAACTATTTTCAAGATAGCTTAACTAAGGCAACTGCTTGTTGCTACATAGAGCTTGACCCAATCAAAATTTAGTGATAGGCGAATTTGGATAGAGCTTTTCTTGATCAATATAAACATGTATCCAATTGGGCTGTGGATTATTTCCTCTATTAAACATGTAAAAGAAAACTACTGAAAACTTTAAGTAGTACACCTAGAAATGATGAGAAGAGGCCGCCCAGGTTCACCCTTCACTAACCAAAAAAATGACGGTCATGTTGGTTAGCACCTTACGAGGTCCTTACTATGATAAGTTATGGAGAATGCTACAAAGATTTTGCTAATATAGTGATAGCTAGAGAAATTATTGACAATGCCATAAAGACTAGCAAGATGTTAGAAGGGGAATCTTTTAGCTCTATCAAGAAACCTATTGTTAAAGGCAAAGAGAAAGAGGTGAACGCCATTAGCAAAAGCCCCGCCAAGATCGCCCAGAATTTCTATTCAATACCGAGCGTGTATTTCCTTAGCATGGGATATCCAAGTTTCAACTGTATGCCCTAATACCATAATTGTTATACTCTACTAGATTCAATCCCAACATGAGTCTTTCATCAAACCAGGTCAAACTTTTACTCAAAACACTTCATCTCACAAAAAAAGTAACACTATCGAGAAAAAGAGCAATTTGATCTACTTCTTTATTCGTACAAAGAGGTCTATGCTCACTTATTGGTAGGTCAATTGGTAGCTCTAGTGTTTATAACTCCAAGGCCGCCTAAATGGTATAATGAGAATGCCTATTGTGAATACCATGCAAGAGCACAAGGTCATAGCATCAAAAATTGCACTTCCTTCAAGAAAAAGTTTAGGGCTTAAGAGGTGTTATTAAAATAAAGCAAAGGGTAAGGCCTAATGTTCCAGCTAATCCACTCCCCAAACCATTAAAGTAAATGCTATGATTGATGGAAAACATTGTTGAGTCAAAAAAATGTCAAAGATGTTAAAATGCTAATGAACAGTATATAAAAGTCACTCATAAAGGTCAGGTTACCGTTAGAGGGCCAATATCAAGATAAAAAGCTTGCTAAATCCTGCTGTTGCCACTGTGGACAAAGGCACACTTTGCAATACGATTCAAAATTCTTAAGATTTGTCCAAGAAATGATAGACTATTTAAAAATTGATTTCTATAAAGAATGGGAGGAAGACATGGATATTTTTATCAATGCTACAAAAAAAGAAAGGAAGGTCCCCTTTCTATGAGTCAAAAGACTATTGATCCTGTTTACCAATCTGCTAAATACCAAAACATGCTTATGCAGCCTACGCCAAAAATGATCTTTCAGCTCCTATCTCCTTTCCCTTATAAAGAGGAAAAAGCACTGGTATAGAAATATGAAAGTAGAGTAATAATGATTAGGGAATCTAATCAACAAACAATTGCCATTAACCTCACTAGAGTAAGCCATCTAACCCACTGTGGCATATGATATGCCCCAATTGCACCTAAAGTCAAAGTTAACGAAGAAAATGTTCCCTCAACAACTCAAACATTGGAGGGATGAGAAAACAATTAGATCTAAAAGCAATTAAAGAATCATTAAGCGAGAATAAAGCTACGAAATTTCTTAAATTCATTAAGCACAGCTAACATAACATTATTGATCAATTAAACAAGCAACCTACTAAAGTATCTATGCTGTCATTACTCTTAAGTTCTGAAGCTCATAAAAAAGCTTTACTCAAGGTCTAGAATAAAGCTTATGTCCCGTCTGACATTCCAATAGGCCAATTGGATCACTTAATGAGCAATATTACTGCAAATAATTACATATCTTTTAGTGATAATGAAATACCCCATAGAGGTAGAGGAACTACAAAGCTCTCCATAACAGAACATATTGTAAAGGAAGCATGCTACCAAAAGTTCTCATCAATAATGGGTCAGCCTTAAATGTAAGGCCCTCAACATGCTTAAACAAATTTCCCATTGACACTTCTCATGTCAAGCATAGCCATACAATGGTGCGAGCATTCAATGGAACATGTAGAGAAGTTATTGGGAGCATCACTATCTTGCTCTAAATAGGGCCACGCATGTACGAAGTAGATTTTCACGTGATAGACATTGCTCCATCATACACTTACTTATTGGAGAGACCTTAGATCCATTCCATAGGGCAGTACCATTTTTATTGCACTAGAAGTTGAAATTTGTCATAAAGAATAAATTTATCACCATCAAGGGCAAGGAAAATATTACCAGTACTACTTCTACGGATGCCCCTTATATTGAGCTTGATGAGAGTATACCAAAATCCTTTTTCTAGTTATTTGAGTCTGTTAATGCCAATATGTCAAAGAAGGTTTGACTATGGTTGAGTTTTATATATTAAAAAGCACCTATATGAGTCTTCAGTTGACAATTGGTAAGGGTGCATGGGCTAAAAAAAGACTAGGAAAGCATCTATAAGAGATCTCTAAAACTTTGAAAGTCACATATCAAATTGACAAGAGAGGCTTGGAATTCAAGCCTAAAGCCCACCAACAGAAGAAACAAGCTCAGAAAGCATAGGACAAGAGAATAGCCCATCTAAAAGGTCAAGATCTAAAATACAAACTAATGGTGTCGCCACCGCTACGAGAAAATTTTTATCCAAGAGGACATATCAATTAGAATTAGGGAGGAACTATTGGCTTTGGCAACGTAATGGTTGTTTTAAGCAAGATGTTTAGAAACTTCTTTATCAATGCAATCAATGAGCTAAGAACTTCAGTGATGGACCATAAAACTAGTCTGTGCACTCCAAGATTCATTCTAAGAATTTGGATAAAAATAGAGATTCTTGTATGCTTTAGATATAATTCAAAGTAATACTACAAACTAAACCAACATGCTTCTGCCCAAGACCATTGTAGGATCCTTTGTAAGGGCATGCTTTTATCAAGAATTATTAATAAAAGTGACTAAGCATTTTGCATTTCATTTCTTGCATCCATCCTCATATTTATTGTCAAATCCTTAGACTTTCTTTCTTTTCTTTTATATTTTTCACCTATATTATTCTTTTTTATATTTTCAGGCATCAGGATGAAAATGACATGAATATTCATATTCAGATTTTAAAAATCAATTTTGATCAACCAATCTATATCGGTACGGTCGAATCTGAGAGGGATTTTGAGGAAAACACCGTGTTACTTGATTTGTTGAGACTAATTGAAAAAAAAAAGAAATAAGTCTTACCCCCTGGAAAGCCTATTGAAACCGTGAACCTTGGTACAGAGAAAAATCGAAAAAAGGTCAAGATAGGAACCTCTATAAGCCTATTAACCCAAACTAAATTGATCAACCTTTTTCAAGAATACTAGGATGTATTCGCCTAGTCCTAGGTAAATACTGACATAGTGGTTCGTAGACTTCCCTTAAAACACGAGTATAAACCTATACAACAAAAACTTAAAAGAATGAAATCGAAGATTCTTCTGAAGATTAAAAAAGAAGTAAAAAAGCAATTTGATATAGGATTTCTCGAAGTAACTAAGTATCCTAAATGGGTAGCCAACATTGTTTCGATCCCTAAAAAGGACAGTAAGGTGCAGATGTGTGTAGACTACATGGGCTTAAATTGAGCTAGCCCCAAAAATAATTTTTCTTTGCCTTACATCGATACGCTAGTAGACAACACCATAAAAAATTCCTTATGTTTCTTCATGGATGGATTTTTAGGCTGTAATCAGATTAAAATGGCACCCGAAGATATAAAGAAAACCACCTTTGTGACTATGTAGGGTGGCTTCTGCTACAAGGTTATGCTTTTTGGACTCAAAAATATTAGGGTAACTTACCGAAAAGCAATGATGACATTACTTTATGACCTCATGCATAAAGAAATAAAGGTCTTTATGGATGATATCATTAGCAAATTCTCAAAAGAGATTGAACATGTCGCTAACCTCTGCAAACTCTTCAAATGGCCATGCAAATAACAACTCAACGTAAATCTAGTGAAGTGCACCTTTGGTGTTGCCTCCGGCAAGTTATTAGACTCACTGTGAGTGAACGAGGAATTAAGGTCGATCCTTACAAGGTAAAAGCTATCTAAAGCCTTCCATCACCTTGTACCCAAAAAAAAGTAATGAGTTTTCTCGATAGACTAAATAATATAGCCAGATTCATATCCTAGCAAGCCAAATGTGATCTGATTTTTCGTTTACTCCCAAAACAAAACCTTAGGGAATGGAATAATGTCTACCAACAAGCTTTTAGCGAGGTCAAGTGTTACCTATTGAACCTGCCAGTGCTTGTATTGCCACTACTCGATTAACCATTGATCTTACACCTATCAGTTTTTAACAAGTCGATGGGCTGTGTACTAGGTCAACATGATGAGTCAAGAAAGAGAAAATAGGCTATCTACTATCTAAGCAAAAAATTCAAAAAGTATGAAAATAATACTTTATAATCAAAAGTTATGTTATGCTTTAGCTTAGATGGCTTGGAGGTTACGGTAATCTATGTTATATCACACTACATAGCTGATTGCCAAACTGATCCTAACAAATACTTATTTAAGGCTCGTGCTTTGTTAGAAAAATGGCCTAGTGGCAAGTCTTGCTTCTAAATGTGACATCATTTATGTGAGCCAAAAAGCCATTAAAGGTAGCACAATAGCTATGTCCTTGGCTATATAGATGGAGCCTTAACTTGAAAAAATGTATTTTGATGGAGCCAAAATTGTTAAATTTGGAAAATGTATTTTAATAGAGCCTCAACTTGAAAAATGTATTTCAATGGAGCTAAGATTAGAAGATGGTATAAATTACAGCCAAACTTGGATAATGTATTTTGATGGAGCCTTAAACGCATTGTGGCATAAAATCGGGGCTATTCTAATTTCATTAACTGGAGATTATTACCCCTTCACTGCCAAACTAAACTTCGAATACACTAATATCATAGACAAATACGAGGCATATGTATTAAGGTTTTAAGCAACCATTGAGAGGGGTATCAGAACTTTACGAAGTATAGGGACTCTGTCTCGGTAATTTATCAACTCTAAAAAGAATAAAAACCTAGGATGCTAAGCTAGTTTAATATGGAAGGCTAATCAATAAACTAAAATAAAAATTCGATGAAATCATCTTCCAACATTTATCTCAGGAGGATAACCAAGTGGTAGATGCTCTAGCAGCCCTAGCCTTGATGGTCAAAGTAACTGGTGAGTCAAAAGTTACATCCATCTCGATGAATATTCATGAAGCTCTCTCTTACTGCCAAAAGAAGAAATGGATGGTTTGTCATAGTACCATGACACTTTTCAGTAAAGCTAGGATCAAACATCACTTTGACGTGTGGATGCTCCTAAAGCTAATAGAATTCTAAAAGAGGTCTATAAAAGAATATATGGTATGCGTGCTAATAGACACATAATGGCAAAATAAGTCATGAGGTTTGGGTATTACTGGTTGACATTCGAAAAAGACTATATTGACTAAGCCCTACAAATGCCACAAATGCCAAATCTATGCAGACAAAATCCATATCCCACTTTCACACCTGCGTGTCATAATAGCTCTGTGGCCTTTCTTTATGCAAGGCATGGATATGGTTAGATCCATCATTCCCAAAGCTTTAAATGGGCATCATTTTATCTTGCTTGCCATTGATTATATCACTAAATTAATAGAAACGACTTTATATTCCAACATCACCAAATATGTTATGTGCAAGTGTGTGAAAAGAGACATCATCTGCTGATATGGACTTCCTAAACAAGTAATCATGGATAATGCACACAACTTGGACAATAAAATGATGGAAATAATTTACTTACAATTTAAGATCAAGCACTATAATTTAATGCCATATCATCCAAAAAAGAATAAGGTGATTGAAGCAACCAATAAAAACATTAAAAAAATAGTCAAGAAAATGGCCAAAATTTATAAAAATTGCCATGAGAAGCTACCCTTTACGCTGCATGCCTATCAAATAGTAGTTCGACATCCATTATAGCTATTCCATTCTCTTTAGTCTAGAGAAGTTAAAATCTTTTCACTCAAGGTCTTGATAGAATCATAACTCGAAAAAGCTAAGTGGATCAAAAATTGATACTAGCAACCTTATTGACAAGAAGAAGGTGAAAGCTATCTGTCATGGACAGATGTATCAAAAGCATATGATAAGAGCTCATAACAAAAAGTCCATCCTTATCAGTTTGAGAAGAGACTTAGTGCTCAAAAAGATCCTTTCAATTCATAAAAATACGTAAGGAAAATAGACCTCAAAGTGAAAAAGTCTTAATCTGATTAAGAAACCTCAAACTGAGAAAGTCTCAATCTGACTAAGAAGCTTTATCTAATTGAGCATTAATTTTAACTGCAATGGATAGTAATGACCTACTTAACCTTGTCAACTCTGATTCATCAAGAAATGTTACAATTAAAAAGGCCTTTTAAATCTACATAGGCATCCTCATCTTTAAAGAAAAAATCTTGGATAAGAATTGAAAGTGTTATCTAAGGAACTAAAATTCACTTAACTTGAAAACCTAGAAGGATGGCTTAAGCAACCAAACTTTACCCTTATCTAAACCTAATCAAGACCAATACTAACCTAACAAAATCATCCTTCACTAAAATATCAAATTTTGACCTAATCTTATCCTATCTTAAACTTCCCAAACCTACTTCTACCTGATCCTGGAGGAAAAAGGATGGTGTCTACCTCCACCTAGGGTAATTACCATGGGGCAATTCAAGAAGTTCCTTAAACAGCGGTTGACACTAGAAAAGTTGGTCATTTGAGATAAGTCTTTGAAAGTATTTCGTAGAATAATATAGCATCGAAAAAGAATGATTACTCAAAAAAGTTAACTTTTAATTTTTTTTTGTACTTCCCAGAATGTTTAATGAATTGTATTCATTTGTTCCAAAATTGAAATACAACCATTTTATTTTTTGAATTTTTTTTTGTACTTACATACTATATTGCATCATGCTTATCATATAATTAATAATGCTTAATAGATTGTACAAAATTGATAATAGAATTTCTTAGTATTACTTTAAAAAGATGAAACTTTGCAAGAAAATTTTCTCAGGTTCAAGAAGCCAAGAATGGATTCTGAAACTATAACAAAACTTACCTTTTAAACTTTCTTCATATGGAAAACGTGATCAAAGATGTCCCTTAATAAATTTTAGCCAAAGGGTAGAGCCAAATCAATGATCCTTGACCCCTACTATTAAACAAAATTTTTATTAATTAGTTTAGACTATCAGATACACCATTTTAGTCATTTCAAGAACCAGACCGCCAACTGACCCTAATGAATAAACCCCTAATATGAGTCGATCAAACTCATAAACCTTTTTATGCTTCATTGGTCCCCTTAACCTTAAAAAACAACCTTAATTGTTAAAAAAAAAACCTTTTAAACTTTGAGAGTAAAGTTAGTGAATCTTAGAGCAAAAGACACCCAATAAAACTCAAAGGTGGAAGATGATTTAAAACTCCAAAGCTAATTGCAGGATTAGATTCCTAAATCATCACTGCTGCATCATCTAGCTTGCATTTGCACTCTTAGGCATCATACATTAAACTATTTACCGCCTTTCACGTATCTAGCCTTCAAAAGTCTTAAACAAACTCAAAACTACAGGTACCAACTATTATATCCCAAAACCCTAAAAACCCTAGGTAAGCTCTCTAAACTCAATGTACCTCAGTCCATAAAGAGCTAGATGCCTACCTACCTTAGTCCATAAAGAGTTGGACACCTACATATCTCAGTCTATAAAGAGTTGGATGCCTTCTACCTCAACCTATAAAAAGTTGGACACCGACCTACCTCAGGCCATAAAGAGTTAGATGTCTACCTATCTTAGTCCACAAAAAGCTGGATGCCTACCTACCTCAATCCATAAAGAGCTAGACACCTACCTATCTGTATCTATAAAGAGCTGGATGCCTATCTACCTCAATCCATTAAATGTTGGATGCCTACCTATCTTAGTCCATAAAGAGCTAGACATCTACGTATCTCAGTCTATAAAAAGCTTGACCTTACCACGTCAATCCACAATGAGCTAGACGCGTATCTACTTTAGTCCATAAAGAACTAGATGCCTATCAAAGTAAAGTCTGTAATAGCTGACATTTATTTGCAGGATTAAACCTGGGAAACTATAAACCTAATAAAGAAGTCAAACCTTACAAAACTCATTGAAATTTTTTATTACTTGAAACCATTACCAACACACTCAACCTATCTTAGTGTAATACTAATTAGATTTCTATTTTTCTATAGGTACTTATGAGGTAATGTTACACCCTAGACAAAATAGTGTCTATATGTCTTTGACCTGTTCTTGATGCTTAGCAATGACCAAAAAGGGGTAACTTAGACACCTCATTTTCTTTGGACCAATATTCAAGGTATCAAAAGTTATCATCCTCATCGAGGTCATTTAAAGAAGCATTAGTTAATTTACCATCATTCACAACTGAGTAAAGCGTTTGAAGAGTCAAAAGTTAGAAGAATCGACATTTTTATATGTATATCTTGACACATAAGTGTGAAGTATCGATACAAGGCTCCTGGTCATTTAAATGCAAAAATTTATCCATTTGTATCGATACTAAGCTTTGAAGAGAGGTATCGATACCAAAAGCTTAGGTATTGATACAAGATTATTTCAAAGCAAAAAAAACATGATTTTATGTCGAGTTATATCGATACAAGGCATAAAGTACTAATACCTGAAAAAATATTAAGCCTAGTATCGACACAATGTTCATTATATCAATACCAAAAGCCAAAATTATATGAAGTATTGATATAAAACCCATAGTATTGATTCCTGGAAGCCTATGATATCAATATAAAGCTCATTGCATCAATACCATAAGGTAAAATCTGCTTGTTTCGGGTCATTTTCGCACTTTTTCACTGTAACATCAAAAAAATCAATTTTGGTTATGATATTGGCCTCCAAAATCACCCAATAATAGACATAACTTCACACAAATCATGTGGATTTCATTTTTAAGCTTTAAACATTGGATTGACATATGCTGGAATGGTCCATTAAGCTTAGCATAAGGGCATTTCATGAGAAAATCTAATTTAATAAAGGACAAAAGTGTGATTACTCATTTAATCAACTAATGCAGAGTTTTCTTTGCCTACAAGAATCAAGATTACCCAATCAAATATTGAAAGACATCACATTTGTATAATAAGTCATCATGTTGTACATTCCAAAAGTCCTATATGCCCTCTTTTGCTGAGTTATTTTAATGGCTGAAATCCACCACTATATAATTCAATTTTCTTACTCAGCTAAAATCACATTTTTTACATCAGTCGCCAAAAAATACACTTGAAACTCTTTTAAAAACTCCATTCCTATAGCTTTCTTTTCACTTTTCTAAAAACTTTTTCCAAAACCCCTAATTTCCCTCATCTTTACCCTCAGAACTATCCTTTCTTGTTAATCCATAGCAAAGAAAAGGACAAAAATGAGCCGAAAGTTGGTGGATTACTGTTTAAGGATATAGTTCAGAGTTTAAGCTTCCATTGGGTATATTTTTATCTTTTCTTCCTTTTATTTTTTATTTTCCTCATCATCATCATCTTAGTGAACCTTTATGTTTCCATGACTCTATTAATGCTTTTATGCATTATTGTGGCATTATTTGTGGTAGCTTTAGGATTCTGATGACTTTCTTAGTGTTTCAATGAGGTTTTGATAAACTAGAATGCTATATTTCTTGTTGACATTAAAATAGCGGATGCTAATGCATTTTTGCCAACTTTTTCTTCATCTCAACATGCTCATTTCATGTGTAAATGTTCAACCTAGGATATTTTGATCTTGACCATAACTTAGGATGTATTTTCACTATGATTTCCTTATTGAAGTGCATGGATAACTATTTTTACGTGGTTGTTCATGTTTATATGGTCACTTAGTTTTGTTCATCATGTGTTTGTTGAAATGGCTCTATGATGCTTGCAAAAATCTATTTTCAAAGAAAACCCCAAGTTAAGTTTATACTAACTTTAATTAATGGGGATTAGCATGGATTTAATATTTTCAATATATTAGTTATCCAAACTTGGATATATGAAGCATAATCATGGCCTCATTAGGCCAAATAAATTCCTTTCATAATCCAAAATAGAAAATCTTTTATTTAGTTTAAGCCTTATTTCAAGCTTATCAAGACTACTAGCAAGGATAGCAAACGATTCGATGGCTTACTCTATGAAAGTTAGATTGGCCTACTACTTTATTACCATAGGCCTCAATGACTAAACATTTGTAATTCCTATAGCTTGAAATGTGACCATAAAAGCCTTAACCTCGAAGAAAACCCCTATTTTGGTATTGTCAATACAACAATCTTGACTTGGAAAATTATTTTCTGACTTTAAGTGATTTTCCTAGAATTTTCTAGCATTATTACTTAAAAGGGTTTCAAATTACCTTTACAATGAAACCTTATTTACCTACATATCATTTCAGATATGAAAGATATAATTTTTTAAACCTTTATTGTCTAGAACTCCTAAAATTAGCAATTCATATTTTGTTTAAGGGATTCTGACACATCGAATGATTTTTTTGGATTTTTTGGATTTTTCCCCTAAAATGTTCATAAAATTTCCTTTCTAAAAAGGTATCATTTATGGTTTAATGATCCTAAATTAGGTCAGAGACAATTTTTCAAATTCACAGCCCTTTCTCCTTCATTTGCTATCAACACTGACAAAGACTTGATTTTAAAAATTAATTATGCCTAGAAGCAAATTTCTAATAATCTTGATTGAGTCTCAGATAATTTTTTAAATTCATAGCCCCTTCCCTTTCCCATTAACACTAACTAAGACTCGGTTTAAAAAATTTATTCCACCTAGAAAGCAATTTTTTAGGTTTTTACAATATTTTTACATTAATCCTTATTGAGTTTCTTTCCTAATGGTACCTTGTTTGCTACTAAAAACCATCGGACTAAACCAAAATAAACTTGAGAAAGTGGACAAGCAATGTTGTCTCCTATTTTTGCTGAACCTAAGAAAATTCACTTAGGTTTTCCCCAACCATCTATGATTTAAAATATATTCAATGTTATCCCCAATGATGTTAGGAGTCATAACACAGGTTCGTTTAAGCTCGGATCAAAATGCAAAAATGTTTTTAAAATTAATTTCTTTTTCCTATTTAAAAAAATTGATTTTCCATTCTAAAATTTGTTTCCTAAAAAAACATATTTTTTTTTTCAAAATGCACTCCAAATCTTTTTATTTCTGAGGGATATTCCAATCCCGTTATCTTTGAGGGATATTCCAACCTCATTTTCTGAAGGGATCCTTCCACTACATTCCTTTTGAGAAGATACACTAACCTTATTTTTTAAAACTTCATTGAAAATCTAAACATTCTCTTTCGTAAGCTCTTAGTACTTTTTGTTATCAACATTTTTACGCCTAAGACAACCACCAAATCGAAACATGTCTCAAAATTGCCAATTAGATTATTCTTTAATAAATAAGGTCAATTACAAGATACATCTTGATTGTCTATCTTTTTTTGCTATTGTGTATTCATCTTTGATGCAACTTTAATTACATTTTTTTTTGTCTTACTAACCTATTTCTCTCATTGATGACGATTTGCATTCACGCTTTCAAAAAAAATTGAATTTAATTAAACCAAGGCAATGTTTTGCATCAGTATTCCTCTAGTACTCAACATAAAGTATCCTCTTCTAAATCAATCTAGATCTCATTCTACTAAATCCTTGATGTTTTTCCTTCTTTTTGGGTTGCATAGAGAAATATAAATTAAACTTTTATCATGAAAACCCAAATTTAATACTTAAAAACTTACATTTAAAAGAAAAGGATTACACATAAACAATAACCACAAGAAAAATCGAGGAAAATTAAGACTTCAATAATTTATGACTAGATGGTACCAATTTATGGCTAAACTTTAATAAAAGGGTGCTAATCCTTCCCTATGCATAGCCGATTCATGCACTCTTTTAAAACAAACTTTGGTATACACAATCTGTAAAATTGGTGTTTTAACTTTTGTAACTCAAAATCGCTAGTTTTAATAGGTATCCGGCCATACTTAGCCTAAAATGATCAGGGGTGACCCAAGTCATGGTCATTTCGTGATGGCCATTCAAGTCCAGTTGGATAAGCAATTCATTTGATGGTCTTTTTTTTTTACTTTCACCCTATCATGCCTAACCAAAATACCAATCAAGGGATGAAACAAAGGCGAACCCCTTCTCTTTTACCTCTTCTCCTTTATTTTTTAGTCGTAGCACATCACATGAGGGTTACGTCATGATAACGTCCAGCCTAAAAAGATTAATAGTGACTCCGACTAATATCAATTATTTCATAATAGCCACACAAGAAAGTCAAGTGAGTCACTCACTCCAATAATGCAATCCTAACTATAAACCAATTAATTTTTCCTATTTTGAAATGTTAAATTTGTGCTAGGCACATTATAATAATTCACATCGGACAAAAAGAAAGAGTAAAATGCCTTTTGTGAAGAAAGATACATTACATAGCTTAGATAATGTCATTAAGTAGAATGATTAATCCTATTATGAACTTTTCATGCTTGGTCTGCCAAGGCCATATAAGACACGACAAAAACAAGTTTGGTGCTGTTTCTTTTTTTTTTTAGAAACAAAGGGTTTGTATTCTTAAATTTGAGAACTATACCAAGAAGGCTAGTCATGATATGAGTCATCATTTTTGGGAATTTTCTTGGATGATCTTATATTTAAGGTATGTTATGCATACTCTTATTGATGAGCTGTAAGTACAAGTTATGATACGATCCTTAGTTGACGATGAGTGGCAGCTAATAAAGGATAATTTATGCCAGAATGTTAAGGTTAAAACTTTTAATGATATGTCTTGATATTTTTTCTTAAAGTAAAAGTTGTTGATATTAAGAATTTGTCCAAGGTATATGTTGTTAAGGCTTTATTTTTCGTTCAAAAAAAGAAGTCAAGTTCTAAAAAATAGGTCTCTAACAATAGGGTGTAACTTTTGGAAGAAATTTAAGAAAAATGGGGCACATAACATTCAAAACTAAACCAATCATGTGGTTCAGTTGCCACTTTGCAAAAAAAATACAAAAAGAATAATGGACATATTTTTCTACTTCTTTTGTACACGTTTTGTTGTGTATTTTTATGGATGGGCCTAATTCTTTGTGGTTATTGATTTTAGTTCCACCGATGACATCATCAAGGATTGTGGCTTGTTTGTCCATTATTGAAAAATACCACTTAGGACTAGATGGGTCTATATTAGGGAAGATTGTAATTTACATTATGAGTAACTTGTTGATAATTTCTCAAATAGCTAAGATTAAGATGGTTTTTCATCTAACATAATAAGTGTTTAAGAAAGGATTATACTTTGGCTTTATACCCTTGTTACCCTTGAAACCATGTTAGAATGTTAGTTTCTTCTAGTTATCCTTTTGTAAAGATGGGCACATCTTGGTTGGATGATCCACCATAAAACATACTCTACACTTCCTTAATTGTTTAACGCTACCCATGGCCATTTATTGAATTAGAGAGGTAAGATTGGCTAGTTGTTTTCAATGTTTGATATAACATAAACCTAACTTACCTTTATCGGTAACAAATCTAATCGATTGGTAAAGTATTGTGAATTGGTTCCCATATTAACTTTCAAGTTCTTTACTTCCTTTGGTGTTTTATCCACTAAAACTCTTCCACTTGTGACATCCATCATTCTCTTACCCATTAGAAAAGTGCTTCATAAAAATATTGGATTAGGGGTTGGTCATTAATTTGATGATAGGGCATGATGCAAACTACTTCTTAAATCATTCTTAATACTCATACAAACTATCCCTATTTTGCTGAATGGTTCATATTTCTTTCCTAATTGTTATGGCTTTAGATGCAGGAAATACTTCTTAACAGAGTTTTTTTATAGCATTTCATGTGGTAACGGTGCCAGATGGTGGATAATAAACCCATTCCTTTGCACTATGTACTAAAGAGAATAGAAAAGCTTTTAACTTATTATTCGTAAATGTTGGTAGGCTTCATGCTTAAGCACATTTGAAACTACTTGAGGTGCTTTTTTGGAATTGCACTTGCAAACCATTGAAAATAGGTAAAAGTTGTATCATTCTTGATTTGAACTTAAAAGCAACATTAAGTTAAGGATATTCAATGCAAAGAAACAGCTGGTCCAAAATTAGTGCCCCAACTCCTTAAGTGTGTGACTATTCTGTGCCATCTTAACTTGCTTAGGTTAAACTATACATGTTAAATTCTTGTTTGATTTAAGATTAACGATGTGAATTTCAATATCCTTCGAAGCATATTTGATCTACATCTTCTTTAAGAGACTCAAACATTCAACAAAGAAAACCTAAAAAAAAACTAATTAGAACTAAAACTAATAACAAAAAGCAAAATCCAGTTAAAAATAAAGTAAACAATCTCAACAATGGCACCAAAAATTGATACGATAAATAACATATCTTTTACATTCTTATACTAAATTATGGTTGTTATTGCGCATAATAGTAAGAAAGATTTGTATTCATAGAAATTGTTCTTCATTTATAAGTTATTAATGTGACCAAACAAATTAAAAATAATTCACAAAAGATATAAACTAAAATTTGATAAGGGGTTGATTGTATTGAGATGCAATAAAATAAGTAAAATTCTACTATAAGCCCCTATACTATAGTGAATAGAGCATTTAAGTCTTTATACTATCAAATTCAGTATTTTTATCTCTATACTTTTGAAACTGTAGAAAATAAGGCAAAATAGTTAACGATGCTAAAAAAGCCATTTCAATGTTGATTAAATACTATCATGTGATGTAAAATTGTAAATTTTATACAAAAATAGGTTTGGATTTAAAGTCAAGTTTGGCTCTTTTTTGCATAAAATATCTTAACAAGTAACAATAGTGTATGGAAAATACGATTAAGGAATCATTTGTCATCTCTAAAAATGAAACATAGCCAATAAACAAAAATTATTTTTTACTTTATCTTTGGAAAATAATAACCTTAAAACAATCACAAGCTTAATTGTCTTAATATTTCCTTATTATCATTACCCAATCTCTTAGCACTGAATAACTTGGAAAAAGCTCTCTAAATTTAGTTCAATGAAAGCATTTGATCTAGAAAGATAGATTGTATCAAGCAATAAACAAGAAGCTTGGTTTATTTAACTTATCATGCCTTACATTGTATCAAACAGAAATATCCCAGTACCATTGATAAAATTTGCTATTTACGTTTAAAAATCTTAACAATTATAGATCAAAACACTAAACTAGGAATCAAATAACTATATCATTCGTTTAGTTTTGCACATCAAATTTAATAAGTGGAATATAACCAATTCAAAAAAAAAGTTAGAAGAATTATAAAATTTTATTAAATAAAAATCTATTTAGGGCTTTAAAATCATCTTTAACCACAAAGTAGAATTTAGTTGCATATTATTGATGTATTCAATAACATATTTATAAAATCAAGTATGAATAGAAGAAAAGAGAAAAAAAAGAGAAAGAAGATATTCTAGTACAATGACTAGTTGTAATCTCTTTCTATTCCTCTTAGTCTCCTCCTTATTCTCTTTTTTTTTCCCTTTTTATTCTCTTAGCCTTCTCATAATTCAACTATTGCTCTCTCTTGAATGTCAAGGTTTAGTCTCTATTTATAGTGGTTGGAAAAGAATCCTAGGTTAAGTAGAAGAATCCTATTCAAAGTAGAAAATCTAGCTATCACCTTCACAACAAATTTATTAACAAATTCATATGCTTTTTGGGCAAGTATATATATGAATGCAAAACTCTGAGAATCATTTTCAAAAGTCAAGAGGAAGTTTTCTTTTATGAAGTCTCTAAAATCACTTTTTTTAGCAATAAGCTGAAAAGATCAAATCTACTTGTTTCTTGTATTATAAAAATCAAGCTTTTACAAAAAAAAAAATTGATTATTTGACTCCAATATCTTCTTCCATCTTATGATGTGAATGTTTTTGTTTTATTCTCTAAAAATAAATCTAAAATTATAAAATAGATATAAGTAATAAAAATAAAGATAGAAAGCATGACAAAAACTAGGAATATTAAAAGGTATAAAATATATAATTTATGAACTAATTATGAAATTGTCTCTCTAGATCTTTCTAAAAGTTGGATATTTATAAAAAGGTTTGAGAATAAATCTCATAAAATTCTAAAATTAAGTTTGAATATGCCCATCAGCATAAGCTAAGTCGTCCAATGTGTTTTCATTATTTCTTGTATCTCAAGTTTACTTGTGCACAATGCATATAAGTTGATCAACATAATATCATACCATTTTTCACTTATTCGTCAAGTTAAAATTGATTAAATGAAATCAAACTTCAACAATGCAATTGTTGATGCTTTTAATTTTTCAATTATAATAGCAGTGAATAATATTACAAAAAATTTCAATTATTTTATTTCAAACTTTAGGGTTTAAAAGAAGTATTATGCACTTGCAACATACAAAACAACAAATACTAACATATAGAAACCATGGATATTTAACAATTTCAAAACTTACAAAAAAAGAAAAAAATTTGTTTTTTATATTTGTAAATTTATTATTTTAACTATTTTATTTTATAAATAATAATAGGATTTATGTAATTCATATTTGATAATTTATTTTATGACTAGTAATATGATTTGTCTAATTCATAGACAATAATTAAAATTTGATTAAAATATATAAATTTATTTTAATAGATTTAATTTAATTTATAAGTAAAAATTATAATTCAATGCAATTTTTATATACGAGTTAATTAAGTTTATGTTAAGTTCAAGATTGGTCTGAGGGGTTCATATAGTTACTCTTATCAAATGATATCTAGTGGACTTAAGATTTAAATTTTAGCACTAGCAGCCCATTTTTATCTCCAAATTACAACCTTACTTGTATAAAAATACAAGTTTATGTTAATACATATTAACAACAAAAAAAATGTATGAACATATGCAAAAAAATCTATTATATAAAAAATAAATTAAAAGAAAAATATTCATGTGCAAATGTTCGACAATAAAAAACTAATCATTATATATCAAAATTGAGTTTTGAAGACCTAAGAGAGATTTTTGAAATGTTAAGGGTAATTTGGTAAAAAAATTTTGGTATGACGTAAAAATAATGAAGTTATTTGTCTTATTTTTCATTTACTCTTCATCTTTCTTTTTTTTTTTCGTCCTTCATTTTTATCACCCATTTTTTTCGATCATCATTTTCATCCTTCTGTTTTTTTACCCATTTTCTTTAGTTAATATTCTTTCTTTTGATCTTTCTTTTTTTATTGATTGAAAAACCAAAGTATGAACCTAGGTAGAAATTAGTCCTAGAAGAAGGTAGCAAAATCTTTTAAAAGAAAAAGATGAAGCAAGTTAGTGGTAAAAAAGGTTAGGCTAAAGACAAAATAAGGATTAGATAGGAAATAAAAAAAATGAAACATTTAATCACAGATTTTTTGGATTTCTAGTTAAAACTTATCATCTTTTTTTCATATTTCCCTAAATTCAATCCATTATAATTCATTTTTTTATCATGAAAAGGCCATTTGTTGTTATAGATTGGTCCGATTCAACTATGGTCACAAATCTATTATTTTTTTCAAAAAATTAAGTGCTCGAAATAATGTTTTTTTTCAAGTGTATAAAAAGTTTTAATTTTGATGAATAATAGTTATGGGAATAATAGAGGTTTCGCTAAAGCTATTAAGATTACTGTCAATTAGGAATTTAGGGACGATTATCAAGTCAATTTCCTTGTGTTTGGTAGTAAAAAGGTGCGGACATTGGGTAAAGCTACAAATTAAGAAAGTTTAATTTTTTTATTAGTAATTATAGTGTTAGCATTGTTTGGTTAACTAGGATTACAAGAAAAGAGGCATATTTCATGTTTCATGTTTCAGTTTTATTTTTTATCTTTTGTTTTTTCAATTTCTTCGCAAGTGCTGAAGAATTATAGGTGTGTATTTTTATGTTTACCTTGATGAATGTTACGATTTTAAGGTCGGATCATACACCTTGGCTACTTAATCTATTACTAAGGTTATAACTTCTTTCTCAAACATGGATTATTGTAGAAGATGGAGTATTATGGAATTACTCTCCGAGTGGTCTATCAATCTAATTTTGCCACGACATTCATAGCTAGGTGAGAATCTATAGTCATCTTAGTATAAATTCCTTTAGATTATTTTTTAATATTATTAATAATGATGTGGTTTGCACGTAATCACCATTCAACAAGTTTTAATTAATGACTAATACAATTCCATTAACTAATGAGGGAAGATATGCAAATGAAACGAAATATAGCATGTTAGCCTCGTAACAAATTAGTTATATTATTTGTTTTTCTATTCCTATAACATTTATCTATTTTTGTTATTCTATATTATTGTAATAGAGAGGTTGTAAAAGGATTGATGAAATACCAACTGGACATATTATCAATATACATATTTTAATGCAACATGTTCCCCTTCTTACTGTGAGGGCAAAGGGTCTATTAAAGAAGATAGTCTTATATTTTAGTTTCATACTTCAAAATTCACTTATTCTTATCATTA
Source organism: Adansonia rubrostipa (assembly GCA_038381775.1). Lineage (NCBI taxonomy): Eukaryota > Viridiplantae > Streptophyta > Magnoliopsida > Malvales > Malvaceae > Adansonia > Adansonia rubrostipa. Next base: position 13,655,216 of record JBBYHM010000027.1, on the reverse strand, counting down.
TTTTAGTGGTGTAATTCGGTCATGTTCATTCTTATTTAGGTTTAGTAAGCTTGCAATAAAATAATGCTGCCCAACAATAGAAGTAGCAATATGGCATTGAAAGTTGGACTTTTTAATCATCCTAAATTAAGGTTTATAGGCTTTTAGTGCGACCTTCTTTTGTGTAGCCTTTTCGGTTAAAAGTTAGTTAACTTTTAAACTGATGAGCTTTTATATTCTCATTTCTCTATACTTATGTTTCAATTTAACAACTAATAGTATAAAGTTTAATTAGTTAATACCTAATATGCTTTTTGGTAATAAATTGTTTTAATTTTTATAAATGTTTTGAATTAAATTTGATTGTTTGCTTAAGCCTGAAGGTAATTGTTTTCCTAATTTTAATTTTTCATACATTCGTTTAATTTGCAAAAGTTTAATTTGATCAATTTTTGGTAATAAAGCCTAGGTGGTCATCTAGTATATATAAAAATAAAGATTACGAAAAACTTTAGAATTGACGAGAAGAAACATTTTTAGTCAATATATTTTTAAATTATTGCTTCAAATATCCTTTTATTGTAACATTAATAAATTTATCTTATTTGTAAATAAAAATTTTAATTACAACAAATAATTATCATTAAAATTTTAATATAATATTGATATTAATTAGTTTCCAACTTATAAGTAAATATTTTAATTATATTTATTAAAATTTTATTAAAATTATATGATTAAGTCTAAACAAATAAAAATAATATTAATAAACAATGCACGTGTGTGTGTATATATATATATATAATTATCGGATACATTGTTAGTATAGTTTTTTTAGCCCCACAGGTGGAGCTTAAAAACTACCACATGCCTTTAGTATATATTTAAATAAAAAATTAATAAATAAATAGGACATGTGGCACCTTTTTTTATCTTTTTTGCAGATTAAAAAAAAAACTTCATTCCCAATATATCCATTAATAATCCTATATATATTCTCTCATCAAAAGTGACCGTAGGCCTAAGCCTCAAATTTATCAGTTTTTTATTGAGGTTTATATCCTAAGTAATACTAATTTAATTAAAGAAATTATCAAAATATAAAACTGAAATAGTAACAAAAATAAAATAAAATATTTAGATTTTTTAAAAGTCCTTCTTTAAAAAGTTATAAAACCTTTACAATAAATTATCTAAATAACTTATCTTCTGGTTAAAAAAAATGGTTAAAATATTAAAAAACCTTGAACTTTAGTACTTTAGATAAATTCCTATACTTTTATTGTATTTAAATAAGCTTTTATCTTTTGATTTTTATCTAAATAAGTCTTTATTTTAAATAAAAAGTTGATTTATATTTTAGACCTATCCGTGGGCTGCGCTAGCCACACAGGTTAAGCCTTAGACATAGCATTTCCTAATTCAAGCCAATCCAATCTTGCCCGAATTACTATTTAATAATAAAAATATTTTTATTTAAATTAATTATAAAAATACATAAATAATAAATTAAAAATAGATCTTTAATTTTTATTAATTTATAAATAGTAATTCAAGCGTTCTAGCTTGGACAAAAAATTTAAAAAAATTTTGACTGTGACTTGACCCAACTTATAAATTTATTTATGTCAAAAGGTGTATTTAAATTTAAATTATAAATTAAAAGATTTTATAGTACTTTTAAAGGTTAGAGATTCATTTAATATAAATTAAATATTAAAAATTTATTTAAGTATAATAAAAATATAAGAACTCCAATGATTTTTTTTACTATTTTAGCCCAACCAAAAAAAAAAAAGTTAATCCTAAACCCTAAACCTTTGTTTCAAGTTATACTATAAATGGGTTCATGTTTCCTTTGTTCATTTCCAACCGGCTGGCTTTGGTAGACTGCTGGCCCCTCAGTCTGTATATTGTATAGACAAAACCCTCTGTCAGTATCAAGGTTCAGTTCCCTCCAAAGACAAATAAACCCTAATTAGCAAACAGGAGAGATAGAGAGAGATGGATGATTACAAGTTTCTTAAGATAGAGGACGCAATCCCTTGCATCAACCAGAAAGTTAACCTAATTGCCGTCATTCTTGACTTCAGTCTGCCCCAGAGCACGAAAGGCACCGGTAGGCACTACCATTTCTGTACTCTTTTGGGCCTGTTTCGCTATATATCAAAATTTGATGCTTGAGTTCAAACTTAACTATGAATGTGACTGGCCGTGATGACACAAAGGCCGGACTTACAGCTGCTACTGCTTCTCCTTGGGTTGGTAGTAGAATGATGTTTATTGCGATAAGGTGTTTGTGCTGAGCCAGTTGCTTCTATAATTTCTGAATTCCTTACTAAGTACAATCTTAATAAGATATGGAAAAACTTTTTTTTAAAAAAAAATTCTTGAGTCTTATTATCTGATTATTTGTAAACCTTATTTTTGTTCTTTGGGCTTCGATTTTGCTCAGCCAGAGTTTGTGGTTTTTATTGCAGATTATTTCTGTAAGCTAAAAATAATTGATGAGTCACATCCCAAATTCGGGATTCCTGTGCATCTGTTTGCTCAAAATATCAACGATCTTCCTCTTGTTGCGTCTGTTGGAGATATTATTCAACTTTCTCGTGTCATGGTATACTTTGATATCCAGACTGTTTTTATGCCTCTTTCCTTCTGTTTTTCTTTTCATTTTTTTTTCCGCTTAAAATTGCTTTTGGTCAGTTCATATTTCAACTTTAATTTTTTGTGAAAGGAGTTCTTCGATTTTTTGAAGCTGTTTTTAATCTAAATGGAAAAAAAAATGTATATTCAGTTAGACAAGTGAAGTGGGATTAGGAAGTAATGAACGTACTTTCATTTGAATTACCTTATAGCCGAATCTGATATTTTTAATATTCACGGCAATGTAGTTGTTTGAGATGCTTCCAATGTGTATTTCCCCGTTAAGTTCACATATAGTATACACAACATGTGGCTGCAAGCATGAGTGGGTGTATAATACTAAGGATTCTAGTTATTCTAGGAGTTTGAGGATTGAAATGCTTTTCCGAAATCATTGGGTTGTTGAAGTGTGGTCGTTATTAAGAACTTGATGCGCATTTTTCTGTTTATGATTCTATAAAAGGATTAAAAAACTATCTTCTCTTTTTTTTTTCATTTTTTTTTTGGGGAATGAAGGGGACTGCAATTTCCGAAGTGATTGGGAAGGTAGGACTAATTGAGGAAAGTCTAACTACTAATATTTTTACAATTTGAGGTCAGTTAGTTTTAAGAATTGGGGAAGTGATGCAACCATGGAAGAAGAAACTCTATTGCTCTTGTATTTATAGTATTAGATTTTTAGTGCTAGCAATTTAGGATTTTGTTTTGTAAATTTGGACTATTTTCATGTGCAAGGGAAAATTGAAAATTTTATGTCCTTCGCCAAGGTTTAAAGTTTTGTTCGGTTTTGATAATGGAGCTTTTGGGAGTTTAGTTTATTTCTCGATATCCAGGTTGGTTACTTCCTGGTTTACTAGTTAGTTTCGGTTACTAATTCTAGTTGGTTTTGTAGTAGTCTCATAATCATTTTAAATACATAATCTTTAGATTTTAGTATCAATGGAATTATTAGTATTTTGAGTTATTCAGGCATGGATGCCAAGAATCATTGCTACCTCTCTCTGTCTCTCTCTCTGTTATCTTCCTTATCCTTCTTTGTTCTTGGGTTCACTTAATAGCTGGAGTGATGTAGGGTGGAGATGATAGGAATGGCTAAAACACAAAAGAATTGAAAATAGTCGAAAAAGATAATGCTGTAGAGATATTTCGGTTCTAGAAAGAAACCTTTTAGATAGAATAATAAAATAATAATCAAATACTTTGTAGCAACTCCCTAGACGCATATATATAGGCTAGAACCCCTATTCCTACTAGATTTACTATTCCTAGTAGAATACTAATTAAGCTTTAATCATAAAACTTGTTCCAAACTAAAACTCTTATCCTAAATAATAATCTAATTAAATTAGAACAAAAGAATCCTAAGCAGAGATCTAAATGAATTACTTTATTCCAATAGAATTTAAAATGAAACAAAACTCTTAATTATTAATGCTCCCGCATCATTCTCCCCTGGTTGAAAGATTGGTAATATCTTTAGAAAAGACCTTGGCCGCCTTTTCACACATTTCTGGATCAACTTTCCTCAATTCTTCCTCGAAAATCCAGTTACTTTCACAAGCTGGTTTTCCTAGCCATTTAATTAGGAACTTTCGATAAGTATTTCCCCTCCTAGATGTCACTTCTTTGACATCGAGAACTTCTTGGACGATGTCATTTTGCTTGGTAGGAAGCTGGCCAACTTGTTTAGCAACTGTACTTGGTTCTTCCTCATTAAATCCCTTAAATTCATACAAATCTGAGACATTAAAAATAGGACTGATCTGCAAGTCAGTAGGCAACTCCAATAAATTGGCATTCGAACCTAACTTTTTAAGCACTTTACATGGCCCAAATTTCTTAGACTTCAACTTATGATATGCACCTTTAGGAAACCTTTCTTTCCTCAAGTAGACCAACACCAAATCTCCTTCTTTGAATTCCTTAAAACGTCTATGTTGATTAGCTGCATTAGCATTTGCTGCATTGTTAGCTTTCAACGCATCTTGAACTTCCTCATGAATGCTACGAATATGTTCAGCAAAAGCTTCCCTTTCATCACTTACCCTTGCTTCCTGGGCAAAGGCACCAAATCAAGCACATGTTGGGGTTTAAGGGCATAAGCAACCTCAAAAGGTGTCTTCTTAATAGTTCGATTAACTGAGTTGTTGTAAGCGAACTAGGCTCGCGGAATAATTGAATCCCAACCCTTCACATGATTTCTAACCAAACACCTTAGCAAGTTTCCCAAGCTACGATTAACAGCTTCAGTCTGGCCATTCGTTTGAGGATGACATGTGCTAGAATACTTCAAATCTGTCTCCATTTTATGCCACAAAGTCCTCCAAAAATACCCCAAAAACCTAACGTCTCTATTAGAAACAATAGATGTTGGAACTCCATGCAAACGTACTACTTCCTTGAAAAATAAATTAGCAATGTGAGAGGTATCTGCTGTTTTAGAACAGGGAATAAAATGGGCCATCTTAGAGAATCTATCTACGACTACAAAGATAGAGTCATGCCCCTTTGAAGTCTTCCGGTAACCCTAACACAAAATCCATACTCAAATGAATCCAAGTTGAATTTGGTTCTGGTAATGGAGTATACAGCCCTGTATTTTGAGAACTTCCCTTACCAAATTGACAAACAACACATCGCCTTACAAATCTACTCACATCCTTGAGCATATGAGGCCAAAAATAGTGATCCGTGACCAAAGCCATTGTTTTGTCTTGGCCAAAATGTCCACCCAATCCATTCCCATGAAGCTAATGATCCTTCGGAAACGCATAATTGATTACCCTTAAATAGGTATCCTTCATGCAATCTGTAGGGTAGCTTATCTATTGCTTTTGGTCCTTGCAAATCTTTCACCACCTGGCTGAAATAGGGATCTGTTTGATATTGGCTTTTTAACTCCTCAAATCCAATAACTTGTGAACTCATTATGGTTAAAATCAATGTTCGCCTACTCAAGGCATCTACAACTACATTTGTTTCTCTAGTTTTATACTTCAAAGAGAAATTAAACTCATCCAAAAATGAACTCCATCTAACATGACGACCATTAAATTTCTTTTGAGAGCTTAAATACTTCAATGCTTGATGGTCTGTATAAACAACAAATTCCTTATAAGCCAAATAATGCTGCCAGTGTTGGATTGCTCTAACCAAAGCATAGAACTCTAAATCGTAAGTAGAGTACCTACGTTTAGCATCGGATAATTTTTCACTAAAAAATTCCAAAGGCCTCCCCTCTTGACTAAGAACAACCCCAATACCATTTTCAAAAGCATGACATTCTACAACAAAAATTTTATTAAAATCTGGTAATGCTAGAACAGGTGCTTCGGTCACGAGTACCTTGATATGTTCAAAAGCCTTTTGGGCAGAATTTGTCCACTTGAAACTATCACTCTTCAAAATTTCAATAATAGGACTTATAATAGTACTGGAATTTCTTATAAATCTCCTATAAAATGAAGCTAACATGTTGAAACTTCTAACCTCTTTGAAATATTGTGGTGCTGTCCAATCCTTGATTGCTTGAATCTTTTCAGGATCTGGTTTCAGCCCCTCTGCAGAAACAATGAACCCTAGAATCTCAGTTTGCAAAAATGAGCACTTCTTTAAATTCACACGGAGCTTTTCCTTTTGCAACACCTCCAAAACTTGTTGTAAATGCTATAAATGCTTTTCCTTGCTCGGACTATAAACTAGAATATCATCAAAATACACAACAAAAGATTGTAAGAAGGGTTTAAGTACCTCAGTCATTGCTCGCATGAATGTACTAGGAGCATTAGATATGTCGAAAGGCATTACTAACCATTCATACAAGCCTTTAAGAGTCTTAAAAGCAGCCTTCCATTCATCTCCCTCTCTCAATCTGATTTGATGATATCTACTCCTTAAATCAATTTTAGAAAATACCTTGGACCCTGCCAATTGATTGAGCATGTCCTCCAATCGAGGAATGGGAAATCGATACTTGATCGTAATCTTGTTTATAGCTCGGCTATCAACACACATCCGCCAAGATCCACCCTTCTTTGGAGCTAGTAGAGCTGGGCAAGCACATGGACTTTTGCTTTCGCGCACCAATCCTTTCCTTATCAAATCCTCAACCTGTTTTTGAATTTCCAGTCACTAAACTGGTGGCATTCGATATGCTAGCAAATTCGGTAAAGATGCCCCAGGCACAAAATCTATAGCATGTTGAATGCTTCTTGTGGGTGGTAACCCCTGTGGCAAACTGTCACTAACTGACAAAGCAAACTCTTCCAACAACTCTTTAATTACAACAGGTTGTTCTTTAAAGTTCTCATCACTGCCAGATTTATTTGTGACCTTGCTAGCTTCGTTCTTCAAATCTTCTTTATCATCTTGGCTAGCGGTAGTCATCACCCTTCTGATCATCAACGATTGTCCTTGTGCAAGGTATATATCTATGTACCCTTCATCATCATTATAGTCATCATAAATTGGATTTGGTAGTTCTAGATCTTCTTCTTCAAACTAAGTTTCTATAATGGCTTCGCATTCCAATTGGTCTTCCTCGGGTAACTCCATGTGGAAATCATTCACTTGGATATTTGCTCTTCTTCCCATTAAATCGAGAGCATGCAATAACCGATCTTCCAATCCGCCTCATACTGCAAAGTTTGCAGGTCCAACATTATGGAAAGGGTTCTCCGGTTCTCCTTCATCTGAAACATCTTCAAGACCACCTTCTGGCAGGTCAAAAGGATTGTGGTCACCTTTCGGTATCTCCATTCGAGCTCCCACATCTGTTTGTTGTTGTAAAGCTTGTACAATCCTCGACCATGCGCCTCAACTCGATCAACCTTGTTTGCTGTTCTTTATTCCCTCTTCCACGGCCCCTTGCACGTCTTGCCATGGCTCTGACAACAAATTGATGCAGGGTGGAGATGATAGGAATGGCTAGAACACAAAAGAATTGAAAATAGTTGAAAAAGATAACGCTGTAGAGTTATTTAGGTTCTAGAAAGAAACCTTTTAGATAGAATAATAAAATAATAATCGAATACTTTGTATCAACTTCCTAGATGCATATATATAGGCTAGAACTCTTACTCCTACTAGATTTACTATTCCTAGTAGAATACTAATTAAGCTGTATTCATAAAACTTATCCCAAACTAAAATTCTTATCCTAAATAATAATCTAATTAAACTAGAACAAAAGAATCCTAAGCAGAAATCTAAATGAATTACTTTATTCCAGTAGAATTTAAAATGAAACAAAACTCTTAATTATTAATGCTTCTGCATCATGGAGAGCCTCCTATTTTAATATAGTTTATTCTCATCTTTGCAATAGAAATCAAATCCCCTTGCTTGAGACTTTCAACCCTAGTTCTTGGCCATATTTTCTATCAATCCTATAGCAACGCCTCAATCAACGAATTAATGCCCTCATCCTCTTTGCAGAATTTCCTGCAACCATTCTTTCGGTTTCAACCTTTATTTGATTCAAAATCTGATGGATTCTTAAGCCTGATCGCAGTTCCTGTTATAGCAAGAAATCTAAAATCCCTGGGTTCCAATCCTAGCCCATCACACATGCTAAGTTGGCAGGCATCTATCCTACATCAGGAAGTCTACGGTTATTCTTCTGGTACATATACTATTGATGATAGTTAGAGTTGATTAGGTTTGATTCATTTGAAATTTGATGACAAAATTGGCTTAAAACAAAAGGGTTGTGCTAGAGTTTTTCATCTAGAAGATTAGGGTTCAATAAGTGTTCATTAATGTGTACTTTGTATAAGGTTTAGGATTTGAAAGATATGAGAAAGGAAATGTGAGTTGGACTGAAAAGTTAAGAAGGAACTTGTATATCTCTTCGACTCTGTCTTGAATGCCTCCAATTTCTTTTAAGTGTATCCTTTAGCCGTTAAATAGGATTTGATGTTTGAAGTTAGTAGAAAGAGCCAATCCTTGGTGAATATTGACCTTAATGTGTAAATATATTGATGAATTTCTTATATATGGTTCTTTAGATTATGAAAATATTATTTCGAGTTGTAGTTCATGCATACTTATTAACCTCTAAATGAGTTTTCATTGTGCAAGGATGTAAAATCACGACAATTCAATTTATAGAATAGACCGCGTTGGCTGTTTTAATTTGATTGAGAAATAAACTAAACTCTAATGCAATATATCTACTACATATAAATTTGTTATAGGTATCATAAAATCTACTGTCTTGCATTTTGCTAAAGTGGTCTCGTCTTTTAGTTTTGTATACAACAATGATCATTGTATTTGTTATTGAAGATAAAATTATAAACCTATTCGTGGGTCCATAATTATTAAACTGAGCTTTTAGGTTGACATATTTTTAGGATTATATTAGAGCCTTTTGAATTTGGGGCCTAGCAAGGCATGTTTCCTTAAATTTGAAAAATAAAATACAGTAAATAAGGTGGTCTATGCATAGTCCTTGCTATCCCCTCCCCTTTCATGAGTCAATGGGCTTGCCTATGAGAGTGCTGCCTCATAAAATAGCGTATTCTTTTAGGTTTGGTGGTCTTACAGTTACTCATTATAAAAACTTTATTGCTCTACGCACTTTCCAAATGCACAAGCTCCTTGGATTTCCAATTGGTCAAATCACAGGCCTATCACATACATTATGATGAAAGTTTATAGCTGGAGGTGGAAAATCTAACCTAACCTGACTCAACTTGCTCGATATGGAACCTATGTATAACCCAAAGTGGAGTAAAATAGTTTAATTTGAAACCAAATTGATCTAAGAGAAGATAATCCAATTTGGAAATAACTCAAAAGTAAAATCACCTAATATCCAAATATATTTGATTGAAAGTAACTTGTTATCTGATGATCCAACTTTTATGGTAGTCCAAACTTGAATTGATCTGGTGCTTGAAATGATCCAAATTTATTTAAATGGTTCACAAGCCAAGTTTGTAAACTAAAATTAAATGTCTTACATTTAATCTCAAAGTTTGTAATATAAATACATTGATTAAAAAGAAGAAGATAATTACGTATAAATGTAAAGAATTACAGGTAAAATTTTAGGAACAAATGTATGGCCCAAAAGTATTTACATTTTAAGAAATAGTTTTAAAAATTGAATCAAAGGCAATTAAGTACTATTACAGAGATTAAACTTCGTGTGAATTAAGATATTTGCATATTTTCTTTATCTTTTTAACCATAGATAACGCTTATAAATTGATTTTTATATCATAATTACTATTAAGTAATTTAATTTTAATATTAATTCTTATAGCACACGTTTTAGTTGAGTTTTTATTGTAAAGTGTAAGATTCTTTATATAAGTGCAAATTGGTACTGTATAAATGATAATCCTTTATGCTTTATCCTTTAGTTGTATTTTTGCAACATCAAAGAACTTAAGATATGAAGTAATCTAAACCCATTATGACCGAACATGAATATTCAAATCTGACACGATTTAATTCAAAATTACTTGAAGCCTTGAATGACCCAATGGATGAAATAACCCAAACCAAAAATGACTTGAAAAAAATGCACGATCGATAATAACTGTGACCTTAATATGAAATGACACAACTTGAAGTCAGCTTGACTTGCATGTCGCCACCTCTATTTATAGTCAAATAGTGGAACGAAGGATTTGATCTCTTGGTAGTTAAGAGGCTCTGTTTGCATGACAAAGAACCATCCTGAAGGTTTAAGCTATTAGCTTAGGGCTGGAGTGAGACTTTTAACATTTTATGAAGTTTTTCTTGCTGTATAAACAAATGTCTGTCCGTGAAAATTGTATCTGGGTTGATATTTTTCATTTTCCACAAAGGATGTTTTATAAATTTAGCTTGAAAATAGGTAACTGCCTTTTTGCAGATGAAAACTCATGAAGGAGATGTATATGCTATATTCAACAAAAGGTTTTCTTCGTTTGCTTTATATGATGGGGAAGATGGTGACAATTTCCAACCTTATCAAATTTCTTTAAGATTTCATGCGAGAGAACAGGACAAAAAAATAATAGCAGGCTTGAGAAAATGGTTAGCAAATTCAAAGGTCATTGATGGTATGCTTTTCGTTTGCTGGTCGTATATCTATATATTATCTTTAATTGTATCAATAGTTATAATCTCTCAATTAATGTCAGTCTGCATTTTAATGCTTTAACAAATGTGTATGGTTGGAATAAGTTACTACTCCGTTCGTATACATAAGTTAGAAAATTCAGAAATTTCTTATTGTTATTTTTTACTTTCTAGATTCCATTCTTATTTAACATAGTTATTTAACTATTTTGGTTGGTATTTTCTGTTTAAGGGGGGGTTTTTCCTATTTAAAATTTTGCTATCAAGCTTCAACATTGAAAAATATTGATTTGCTACAATAAAAGAATACATTGGGATTTTGGTTCCATGTATATATAAATTAAAAGTTATGCATGTGCGCTGCCTTTTCTGATGATTCTGTCCTCTAATAATGTTGCCAAATATCCGGCCATTCCCATCACCCAATGTAAAGCATCACTCTTTTTTTTTTTTAATTTATTTATTTTTGTGCTTGATAGTGCCAAACAACTTCTTATTATTGAGGGAGATCAACGAATTGGATAGGATAAATTTAGCTTGCAAGGTATTAAACCATGTCGTTGATTTTCCTCTGCTGTATTTACCTGATGTTGTTCAAATATGTTCAATGTAATCATACATTAATACTGCTTTTTGATTATTTCAAGGTTTATTAATCCATCTTCATATTTAATATTTGGCCCTACTAAGGTACTTCATATATGCAAAACTACTAATGATGAGTGGATGGCCTTTCTTTGGGATGGAACTGATGCTCCACCTGTTAGTATTTATAACAGGTGAGTTGGTATCTTTTAATTGCTCCTCATTATTTATTTAGATCTTTGTAAAGCAAACACTAGATTTTGAGGGACTTTGCATTCCAATTGATTTTTGCATGGCATAATTGACACATGGTTCCATGTGAATTCTGATATCAACAAGCATTTAGCTACACCCCAATGCTATTGACTTCATTGAGTGAATCAGTTGCAATTGACTTTTGTGGTAATGGTAAACTGTTTGCTATTACCTATTGAAAGACGACAGTTAGTGTAGGTAAAGATGATAAGGAAGCTAGTGATGTGTGCGATGTTCTATATCTTTGTGATCTGCATGTTGTTGGATCAGTTGTTTCTTTTGCAAGGGTGGTTTTTCCTTTCCCTTTGCATGAAGCTCATTGGCGTGTTACATTTCAATTTATGATTGGAAAGGCTCTGCTTTGCTTTTCAGAGTCTTTAAGTTACATTGTGGTAATGAGTGTTTTTAGTTTGAGATTAGGTTATATCTCGTAATGGTAAAAGAATGTGGTTTGGAATTTGGTTTTGAGCTGTGTTTAGCTTAAAAGTAATATGAAGTAGGCAGTTGGTTGCATGGCTACATGTTCGGTAAAATTTCTTGTGAGATGCATGTAATTGGAGTTTCAGTTAGTTCTTTTATGGTTTACAAGTGTTCTCGTTAAAGAAAAAAATTAAAGCTTAAATTAAGTTGTAATAACATGAACCAGTTATTCTAATTTAACATGTTATCTTATCCTCTCCATGTATTAAAAATTTAGTTTTCTTGAGATCTACATATGGGAGATAAGTTTAGTCTTTAGAGGTCGATTAAAGGTAGAAAAGGTTAGGCCTAAGGTTATCTGGCTTGCTGAAAGTGAAGAATACATGGAATATTCGGTAGTTAGGGCAGATTTGATGGGTTTAATAGGATGAAATTGGTCTAACCATTTGTGCAAGATTTATTAGGGGTATTATGGGGTTTAGTTGAGAAAGAAAGTTGTGGGTGCTATTCCAGCTACCTGAATTGTGTAAGGGTTAATTTTTTTTATCATGATAAAGGGTAACATTTAAGGTTGGAAAATCATCTTGTACACTGCCAGTGGAATTTTTAGACTCTGCAAGTAGTGGTAACAGGATGATGCGTATCCTTAAATATAATAAAAATTAAAAATTTTGCACTCCTAGTGTATCAAATACTAATCCTTTAAGGTTATAGAACTCTGTTATATACTTGGAAAAGGCAAATCAGATCTGGTTGTGAAAGAAACAATTTGTGGAGATTTAGAAAATGATGAGAAAAGTAAAAGATTGAGGAGAGCAAAATGTTAGGCATCTTTGTATAACGTAATCACTTGTAATATCCTTAATGCAAAACCTACTGTAATGTAGAATCACATAGTTATTTATGGAAATTTTAAAGACTTACTCCAAGTCATCCAATGATTTGGATTTTGGAGTCTTAAATAGGAAATTGCCTTAGCTATAGTTATTGTAATATGTAATTTTTAGGGATTAGTTTTGATTTACTTTCATTTGTATTTATTTTGATTTACTGGGGCTACCTAGAATGTGTTTCTTTAATAAATAACAGTGTATTGTGATATGATTACCTATTCAGTTGAACTTTTGTAATGGTATTAGAGTTTAGGCTCTTATCTGGGAATTGCAACCTTTTTTTGCTTTGTTTTTTCAGCCTGTTTTTCATTCAGTCTTAATCATTAGAACCTAGGAAACCCCAGTTCGACCTTATTTGCCTTGTCTAAATCACGTTTTCATCCTCCGAATTCAGCAATACCTCAGAGGTAACAATTCTGCCTCAGTGGGAGAATTTCAAAATATCCAGGCAGTGTATAGGTTAAATGAAGAAAAATTATTCAAGTGGTCTCAATTGGTCTATATGTTCTTGAAGGGAAGAGGAATCCAAAAAAGGGGATCCTAAATTTAACGCTTGGGATGAACAAGACTTCATGATGATGTCCTAGTTATGGAACTTTATATTGATGGAAATCAGTGATACATTTATATTTTTTAGCACGACCAAGGATACATGGGAAGCAAAATCAAGACTTCACTTTTCCATTACAGGTTTACTCAAGGAAAAGGGAACCAATCTCTCAAATCTCAACCTGTGTTGGTCCAATCATCCAACGTTGCTTCTGATAGTGTCGAAATAATTACTTCACCCAATGATAACATCGCTAAGACATTTGAACAAAATGTTATGATGTTTCAATTGATCTTCGAAAAGGAACCAGAACCTGTACTAAACATCCACTATATTTGTTCATGTTGTATAATAATCTTTCTCATAACCATTTACCTGCCTAAATATAGTCTCTATCCCAAAAACATTATCCGAGGCATTAGGAAATGAAAATTAGACAAATGTTATGAACATTGAGATGGAAGCACTTGAGAAAAACCAGACTTGACACTTGGCGAGGTTGTCGAGAGGGAAGAAACCAGTCGGGTGTAGATGGTGTTCACTACTTAATACAACTCAGATGGTACTTTGGAAAGGTATAAGTCAAGGTTAGTTGCCAAAGAGTATACTCAAACCTATGACATGAACTATTGGGAGACTTTTGCTCTTGTTGCTAAGATGAATGCAAAGAAAATCTTACTATTTGTAGCTGTGAATTTTTGTCGGAAGTTACAACAATTTGATGTCAAGGATGCCCTCTTACATGGAGATCTGGAGGAGATCTATATGGAGATTTCCCCTAGGTTTGGCCCAAATGTAAGGGGAAAAAAAAAGTAGTGGTATGTATGCTAAAAAAGGCTTTGTATGGACTAAAATAATCCCCAGAGCTTGGTTTCAGAGATTTACCACAGTTATGATGGGTCTGGGATATAAACAGAGCCAAGGCATTCATCCTTTTTTTCGTGAAGCACTCCGCATTAAGAGGAGTGACATTATTGTTGGTCTATGTGGGTGGCATTATGGTAACAAGAGATGACTTTGAAGGAATGCAGAACTTGAATAAACAATTGGTGGACTTTGAGATTAAAGAGCTAGGCAAACTAAGGTATTTTTCTTGGTATTGAAGAAGCTCATTCTCAGCAAGAGATTTTTATATCACATTAAGAGTATGTGTTAGACTTAGTGGTTGATATAGGCAAGTTGGGATTTTAGTCATTAGAGATACCTATGGAGTCAAATGGTAAACTTTCTGATACTTCAGAAGATATGACGGTGAATAAAGGTTCTTATCAGAGACTTGTGGGAAGCTAATTTATTTATCACATGGCAGGCCTTATATTAGCTTACTCTCTGAGTGTTGTGAGTTAGTTCATGCACAATCCCAGAGAATCACATCAGAGCAGTTTATAGAATTCTCCAGTACTTGAGAAGAAGAATTTTGTTTGAGAAAGGAGGGCTCTTTCTTGAAGCCTATAAAGATACAAATCATGCAGGATCCAGGTTGATAGAAGATTAACCTCAGGTTATTGCACCTTCTTAAGAGGTTATCTCGGAACTTGGAGAAGCAAAGGGTAGATTGTAGTTGGAACATACAATGCAGAAGCTGAGTTGAGAACAATGGCTCTTGGGATGTGTGGATTGTTGTGGTTGACGATAACCTTGGAAGATCTGAGGGTTAGGTGGGAAGGCCTTATAGTTTTTTTGTGACAACAAATCAGCCATCAATGTTGGACCCAGTCCAGCGCAAACATCCTAGCACAATTCACTCCTATTAATGAGGTACTTTTCTTTATATTTCTAGTCAGCATGAAGGCTAAAGTGGAAGCCTGAAAATATTATTAATAAACCCCTTGTTACTACCCTCGAGAGTCACTTTGGAGAAGTTTCAACTTTTAGCTTGTCTGGAAAGCACAGATTATCTTCTTTATAAGCTATAAACATTAGAGGTTAGATTGCCAAACACCCAACGTCAGTTTTTAGAGAGAAAAGTTCTTTTACAAGCTGGGCCACACACCTAATTAGGGGGACTGTTAGACTGATATTGTAATTAGGTAATTTTTAGAACATTAGCGTTGCCAAATTACCAAAATTACTGTCAAAGTGCAAGTGAAACTTTCTAAATTTCCAAAATTACATAGCAAAAAAAGCTAACTTTTCTTCAAAGGCGGCACTAATATGCATGTATGTATTTGACTTCTTTTATGGAAAAGTTTCTATAGCATGAATTTAGACCTTCTCAACGAGTTAGAATTTTTCTGATATTCTTGGCAGAAGATTTTCTAGCAACTAATTTTTTTCCAACTTTTATTCAAATAGTTAAAACGTGAAATAGTCATTTACATTTATACTTAATGAGGTATTGGGTCTGTATGAGCTAGCTGTTGTGTGTTACTATTATTTTTGTTACTTTGATGTAAAAGAAGAAAAAGAACCAAGGACCACTTCGAACGGAGTACCTAAGCATTCCTTACCACCTTTAGGGCACAGTATCTTTTTAAAATCCAAATCTGGTCTGTCAACTGCTTTTTCACTCTGTCATTAATAAAGTTGACGTCATTAACAACTTATGCTTAAATGAACAGGTTTTAGTTTTAGAACACGATATCGATGCTTGCTATGTCTAGCTGTTTCTTCTTGCTTGTTTTTTTTTTTTTTGGGTAATCTAACAGATTTCTTCATATAAACGAGTATGCTCCACAGGCTGGAAGATGAAATGCATGATCCTCTTTCTTTACATTTGGAACCCTTGCCATCATCAAGAGATGTGCTATGTACATTTCCTACTGTTGGAACTATCTTAAGGGTGATGATTAATGAAGACTGCAGAAAATATATCCTTCAGTTGCTGAAAATTGGTCAATGGATGAAACTTGTTCATGTATTATGCAAAGTGCGTGATGGATTATGGTATGGTGTGTTGACACCATCTTCGAAGATCCAAGATATGCCAAATGATGATATTTTTATACTTGAGCGCCAGAGGTGATTTTTTGTTGCATGCAACACCTTATCAAACAAATAGATTATCTATTCCCTTTTGATCGATCTTTTTGGAAATTCAATATCTCACTCTTTTACTATATCCTTCCATGTCAGCAATTTTGGTCACCGATTATCACATAAACTAGAGCGGATGCCATATTGGAGCTTTCCATGGCCTTCAAGAATCACAGGTTCCTTGTCAGTGACTATAATTCATTTTAAGTATAGACCTAGCAATATTAGATACGACACGAACACAACACAGGAAAATAACTACAAGACAAAAAAATAACATGAACAAGACACACATATACAAATGTCTCAATATAATATGAATTATTAGTGTATCAAATTTTATAGGAATGTAAAATACCTTAAGCATGATCATGACAGTAAAATGCACAAACGTGACACAGTTACATGAATTGCCCGGTCTAGTTTTAAGTTCTCATTTATTGGCATATTTGGATGCAATTATCACTTTTTTCCTGGAGCCTACTGAAAATAATGAACGATGATATACTTTTAATTTTTGTATGTCCTTCATCAGAGGTTAACTGCGATGATGTGCCATTTGCTACACTGATGAATGTTCTCACTTATCGAAAGGTATTATATCCTTCAGCGCCTTTTGACCACATGGAGATGGTTAATTTGTTAAAGAAGTAGAGCATACCAATTTACCTGTTAACTATCTGGAGATCAAAACAATTTTGTTCATTGTTACACTGTTTGGTTTGTTTACAGTTTTATTTTTCGATTGAAGATTCTTCCTTTTTTCGAACCCCCCGTCTCTGCTTCTATATTTTGGGCATTTATGTTCATTATTCTATATGGTATTCTTAAACCCTAAATCTAAATATTTGGATATGTCAAGCAGTCCACAACTTTTTGACCAAAATTCTCATTCTATAGAAAGCAATGGATTCCCTCTTCCCCCCTCCTTGTTGATCCAAGAATGCCCAAAACACCTCTTAGCACCTTTGAAATCCTTTTGAATCTTCTGCAACCTCTTTTCTTCCTTTGCACATAGCCACTTTAAGATTAGGTTGTGTCTCGTTGAGTTTGTTTTGAATTCCGTTGAAATTAAAAAATTTTGGTGCAATAATTGGTTTGGACCTTTGGGTTTTGTAGTGTACATATTTTTGGTTGCTTCTAGTTTGCTGTTTTATTGTGATGAAAAGGATGGTTTTCTTCTCTTTTTGTTTACAGTTGTCTCTTTCAGTTGCTATTCTCTCCTTTTATCTTGATGTCTTGATATATATAGGGGAAGTGAGAAAGATGATTGTTGAAAATGCCACATGATTGGTGGCTGTACTTAATAAATTCTGGTGAGCACCACCTTGGGTAGAGAGGAGCGAGCTTGATGGTTTTGCCCTTTTCAGGGTGTTTTCAGGAAGGGTAGAAGGGAGGGGGGATGTTCATATTTAGCTTGAAGGCAATGGCAGCATTAAACTAGAAAATAATGTTTGACCGGAGTTGTGCTTATTTGTAGCTTGGTAACCTTACAGGTAAGAAAGAAATTTAGGTGTGTAGTACGTTTTGTTGCTGCAATTCCATGGCAAGTTGAGGATTTCCGCTCTCCTCGTGGAATTTATAGGGTTAGGTTCACCCTAGAGGATCCAACTGCCAGAATGCATGCTTATGCTTATGCTGAAGATGGGGTAAGGACATTGTTCTACCATTTCTCTTCACATTTCTAAATCTTGTGGTGAGATAACCTTAAGAAATTTCTGGTTGAAAATCATTTTACATTAACTCTTGAATTCAATATATGCAAACTTTATTGACAGTCTTCATTGAATAGTTGACTCCTAGTACTCAAATGTAAACATAAAAGAAATAAATAAAGAATAAAAGTGGGATGCCCAAAAAAAAAAAAATCCTCTACGAGTACCCATAGCAGCTAGATACATGTTGAGTCTCTGATGTCAATACCAAAACCTGCATGATATAATCTTCTTCATGGAGTATATCAAACAAAAATTTAAGAATTTACTGAAATATAAATTTGGAGCCATTGCAGCTGGAGAAAGACCATCTCGGAAGCATCCTCTGAAAATCCTTCTTAAAATGCCTACTTGGTTTTGTTTTCGTCATCTGAACATCTCTGCTTATTAAGCTTGGAAGTGTGGTGCATTTACTGATTTGACTCTGTAAATAGTAATCTGTAATGTGAAATTAAAGTATACTAGTATATTATGCTTTCCTAATGGCTCTCATATATTATATAATTATGTTTTGCTGTATTTCTTCATCTATAAATAGGAGAAATTTTTCGAGGGTTCCTCCACTGATGCATTGAGACAGAAGCTAATTAAATTGCTTGGAGTAGCTACAAGCGCTGATGGAAATGAAATTAAGGGTGCTGCTAGAAATCCGCCATGGGTGCAGTGTTGCTTGTATTCTCGTTACCTCAAGTGCTGTAAGATCTGTGACACGAAGCTTGTTGGTTAACGAGTTTCACTGCAATTGGTTAGTAGTAGGTTAGTACAGAAAGGGAACTTGCCTATTCTTTTGGGCTTGTCGTCTTGCTAGGTAAAATTTATGCAAAGTTAGTTAGATCCTTGAGGATTTCTCTTGTAAATATTAGAGGTGGCAATTTATGTATTCGTATTATATTCGTATATTTTATCATATTATAATCGTGTTTAAATTTTTTATATTGACATCAATTTTGATATTTTTATAATTCGTATTATAAAGATTTTGAAAATACATTTATATTGTGTTGTATTATATTTTTTTAACTTTATGTGTACTATATTCATATAATTATGTTAAATATTGTTAGATTTAGTAAATACAATACCTTTTTACCTCAAGTAAATGGAAAAACAAATAAAAAAAAGGGAAAAAGATCTATTATGTATGGCAAGTTAGGGCACAATACTTGGTGTCAATTTTTCATAGCCAGAGTGTGGTAAGTAAGCATTTTATGTTAAAGTATCAACTTAGTGGGTTGACGCATTATTTTTTCGTGATTTTAAGTTATATAATAATGAATCACATTTTCCATCTTTTTCAATTAGGCCTTTTATTAAATGATGATCATAGTATTTTAATCAACATAAAGTTGGGAGGGAAAAAATCAAAAGAAATATTTGTAATATGTTGGAGAAAACTAAATTTATTAAATTTACCATTTTATTTAAATTTATCAATTTTTTATCCGCATATTTTTTTTAATCATTACAGTTGCATTTTTCATAATGTTTAACAAATATATATGTCAAAGTTGTCAAATAATAATTCTTTTTAAGAAAAAACTAATACACTAAAAGATTTGTTGTAGTTCAATTAAAAAAGAAGTGTCTGTTGTCAGCACTTTTTTATCTACATTTTTCTATTTATCGGCTTTAATTTATTGTATTTAACTTAATTATATTGTCATGCAAATCAAACGATTATATCTCATGTCTATTATATTTTTGGAGATTATATAAATATATATATATATATATAATTATCAATGTCATACGATGTATGTCATATGTCATGATTCGATATTAATAAAAACAATATGAACCGATACACTAATATCATATTAGGCTAATAATAAAAAATGAATTGTTTGAATCATTGACAAATTGCGTTCCCTACAATTTTCTCAACACAATTTTCACTATATTTGTTTAATACAATCCAAGTTCCGGAAACCTATTTTCACCCAACGTCTAAGAAGCAGAGTTTTTTTTTTTTTCTTTTCTTCTTGTTGCCAAAAGCCAAAAAAAAATTTTATGATCCTAAGATTTGAAGTTTATAATAATAATAATAATAATAATAATAATAATAATATGTATCAACCTTTGTTTTACATCAATAATATATGCTACATTACAGCTCTTTACGTCTTCATCTACACTATTTGTTATTGTTTTTTCTTATTCCTAAGAAACTTCTATGCTCCGAAGTCTATTTGGGTCCACTTGCTACATATATATATATATATAT
>JBBYHM010000027.1:13569779-13588748 GCA_038381775.1 Adansonia rubrostipa | reverse complement strand
CAAAGTCGACATTTTCGCTTTGCTCCTCTTCAAAACCAACACAACCAAGTATCTCGATTTTTGGTGCTTCTGATGTTCAAATTTGAAAGTTTGAAACCTCCTGCTCTGTAACAAATAATCGTCAGCCAACGACGTGACGCGACACGCCGACACGCCACGATTTCTTTTATTTTTATTTCTTGGGTAAGTAAACACGGCATGACAAGGCCAGTTTTCGCACATGTTCCTTCACAACAACATAATTACGTATATTTATTATAGCTTTTTCGTACTAAATTTCTTCAATTTTTAATTTTCATTGTTTTAATCTATATATATATATATACACACGTACGTACGAATTCTATAGTCTAATCTGCTAAATTTGGCACTCCCACGTGTGAATTGTGGTTTTTCTTTAAAAGCGCTTTAAAATGAAAATAAAAAAAGTTATTTACTAAAAATATTATAAGATTTATTTTTGGTAAAATTATTAAAAGTAATAATAATAATAAAATTAATTATTGTAGTATACTGTTTATAGTAATAAAATTAAAAAAGGCTGTAGGATGGATGTTTGATGGAAGAATAATAAGAAAAAAAATAAAAATTAAAGTTATTAGATTAAAATTTTTAAATAATAAGGTTTATATATTTTTAAGAGGATAATAAATAATTAAAAATTATTAAATTAAAATAAATAAAATAAAACATATCTACACTAACTTAAAATAAAATATTTAATATTTTAAAAAACTATAAGCATATAAAAAATAAATAAATTTAAATATAAATGTCGAAATAAAGAAAGGTTTTAATTATGGGATATTATCCTTTTTAAGGAATGAATTAAAAAAACAAAGAAATTTTAGTCCAAACTCTGAATGTTTAAGCAATAGGAGCATTTCCTCACTAATTGGCAAGAGGGAACTATTCTTCCATCCAGCAAAAGCCATGTTGGGTGGCGAATTCATCCAACCAAGTGTGTAAAAATGATGAAAATAAAACAATTTAACTATTCTCCACGAAGCGGAAAACAATGAGATTTCATGGAAGACATGACATGTTTAATAGGTCAGATGAGACAGATTACACTCTAAAAGAGTTGAAGAGGAAAAAATATTAATTAGGCATTAAAAATGAATTAGTATTTTTTATGTGGCAATGCATGATTGGTTCAATTAATTAGAATAATTAGTATTGTAAGAAGAGGAATTATAGGTGATGTCATCCCAATTTGACGTACACATAGCATTATTGATAAGATATTATAAATTTGAAAAAAAATTAAAAATTAAAAAAATAAATAAATTAAACTTTCTAACACTTCATTTTTTAATGTTTTTATCTTGATTTCTTAATTTTAAAATTTTCATAATTTGATCATCAAAGTTTATGAAATTTAATTAATAATTTGTTTTTTGTTGTCAACAACTTAATATCTCATTTGTCGATATAACTTTCACATCGATTTGATCATTTTGTTAATATAATAAATTATATGTACTGTTATCTATATTGAAATATCTTGAGATGATACTTAAGAAAGACATTAAACTTCATAAAAATAAAAATAAAAATAAGCACTCGATATTTTTATTACTTGGAATTAGGACTATAAATTTTTATTTTTTTGTATTTGTACCCTTAAATTTGAAAACTATATATAAATCCAAATTTCAAAATTATTAAAATAATATCACTCCAACTATTTATCATCTAGCCCACCCAAATAAATTCAAGTAAGTATTTTCTGCAAAATTATATGAGGCAACTGAAAGAATGAAATGAAATATGAAATATTTTATAATATGAACTAAAGTTGACACCTCTTGGTCTAATCTTCCGTTTTTGTTTGTCATTGGTCCCTATAATATTCTCACGTATTTGGTAATCAATCTTTAAGGCATCGTAATCCAAAAGTAGTGAAAAATAAAACTCATAATATACCTGAAGTTGAAATTTCCTTTAACTTTATTCTCTTTCAAGGATTCAATATGCTCTTTACAATTGCACTACTAATGCCTTGAATTACCATAATAAGGGCATGTCTCTAAAATTATCCATTTTCACCCCACTAGTGGCCATTAAAGCCTTTGAGGCAGAAGCCTCATCCTTCTTATCTTTCTTAAATAACTTGTTCTTTCAATTTATTTCTTTTGGGAAGAAAATAGATGGACGGTGGCATTCTACTTTTCGGTATTTCGTAGCTGTATTTAGCATATTCAACAATGGTGGCTTCCAATGGTCTCTTGTTGAAGTTCAAAACTACGTGTTAAAACTTTCTGGCCGGAAGAAAGAACTAAGTCAATACTTAGATAATGGTCCATAATTGCCTAAGCCTATAATCATTTTCAGCAAGTAGGTAATAGGATTATCTCATTATAATAACAAAATAAATTATAAATATTGAAATTTAAATTTTAAGTATAATAAAAGTTACATTTTATTAATAATTATAAAAATTAATTATACTAAATTTTGAATTCGATAAGCTCCAAATCCTTTGACCAAATCATGAACTTTGTAACATTTTCATATATCATTAAGTGAATTAAATCTTGCACCAACTATCATTTTTACATAAGTGTTGGACTTACATATCACTATTTGCAATATAAGCATGCAAGATAATGTCAATCTTAATTTTTATATTCACTAAGGATAGCAATAATAGTAATAAATTTTACATTAAATATCATCTAATTCATCTTTTGAGAATTCGTATATTGTGGATTAAAATAGTTTGTTGATTCGGGTATTGAATTTATTATCTGCAATGAATTTAGAGCAGATTCAGACACGAACTTTTGGATATCTATTAATTGAAAATATTGTGATTTTTGTTGATAGTGTTTTATATTTGAATCCATTTTTAGATAGATTTGGATATCAAAAGTTACTAACTATTACATATTTAGTTATTATTTAATTTTCTATTTTTATTTAAAAAAAGATTTAATAAATTTAGTTAGTTAACGAATTCAAATATCTGATGAATATTATTTGTTGAATGAGATACAAGTTCAGATAATAATATTTAAATAATAAACGAATTAAAATTTTAAATAAATTAAACAAATCTTTAGTAATACTATTACATATTTAGTTATTGTTTAATTTTTAATTTTTATTTAAAAAAGATTTAATAAATTTGGTTATTTAACGAATTCAAATATCTGATGAATATTATTTATTGAATGAGATACAAGTTCAGATAATAATATTCAAATAATAAATGAATTATAATTTTAAATAAATTAAACAAATCTTTAGTAATATAAAATACTTAATTAAATTTGATGTCACAATTAATTTAACACAAACTAGGTAGTGAATTTACCAAAATACTAAAAATAAATAATAAAAAGCAAATAAAATAAAACTTCTTTCAATAAATTAACAAAAAAAATTTTAAATCTCTAAAATAAATCACGTTCTAAAAACTAAATTACTTTTCACCGTGCCACTTCCATTGTCAGGCAACATTTACTTCTTAGTAAAAGTGTCTATATAGATTCGGTCGTGACTCAAAAAAATTTTAAATTTTTTAATTAATTTATTTTTAATTCAATGTTTATCGTTTATAAATAGTAAAAAATTAAAAAAAATTATATTAAAAATTATATATTTTATTTAATTATTAAATATAATTTTGAACTTAATTAAAGCTATCCAAATTAATAAAAATCTATTTAAAATCCATTTATCTATAAATCTACTTTTTATATTCATAAAAAATAACTAAACTTTTACTGCTAATTATTTTTATTTAAAAAACTATACATCAATTATCTCTTACAGGATAACTTCTTTACTTATTATTAGCTCGACTACTCATATAATAATAAACGTGCAATGATTTACTTGAAAATTATTTAAAAAAAAAAAAGAATTACGGATATTGATCCGACAGAACGTTGATATTCATTATCCTCTAGCGTCGTTGTTTGGTAGAACTTTTTTCTTGTTCGCCGCATAACCGTAACGTGAATATCCTTATACGTTCAACACGTGTCATATGACTATTGACTTAACTATTTCGTTTTCGTTTTTGGTTTTTATTCCGTTCCTATCCACCTGTAATTTCCAGAACCCTCAAATTAATATTTAAAACCTTTAACTGAATTTTCCCTTTTTTTATTTAAAGAAAAAAAATGGATTAATTACCTGAGCCAGTGAGGCTGACGTCTTCTCCAAAGTTTCAACACAATTGTTGTTTTTTTTTTTCCATTTATTTTTGTACTAAACTAAAAAAGCAAAACCAACGCAATTTGATTTTTAATTCTTCGTCTATTTTCTCTGCCAGAAATTCTTACAGATAAAGCATCCAAATAAAAACTCATTCATTATTTCTATATTTACTCTATGCTCAGAAGTTCTTTCCTTTTCTGGGTTATGGTTTTTTTTGGCTTTAAAAATGGTGGAGGTGTAATTTTCCAGTTCCAACAACCTTATATTAGCGGTAATACAACTAAATATTGGAGAAATAAAGACCGGTTTTTTTTTTGACGATTTTGTTTCTGTTTATTGATTTTGATCTGTTCATCGACTAGAACGATTATAATACCCAGAGAAAATAGGTTTCCACATTTTTTGTATTTGATAAACACTCTTAATTTTATGTGAAAAAAAAGAAAAATCGTTTGTAAGCGGAACCATTGGAAACCCAAGTGCCGATTTCAAGGATTTCAATCTTTTTAATCTCGACCACTGCTAAAGGAATGGCGGTGGAGCCCTTAACCTCTGGCGCGAGTGGCCGCATAAACGCGCTGTTCTCGTTACGTGCTTTGAGGAGCCTGTTGGTGTTGCTAAATGCTGTCGTCTTGTTGATGCTTTTGCCGTTTCGTGGTCGAAAATGCGCCTCCGCGATCAATTCCGTGGAGAAAGTGGGGAAGGAAGAGAAACACGAGAGCGGGAGGAAAGGGTCGTCGGCGTCGGCTGTGATGAGGGTGCCGTTGGCGATTGTGCCGCGGAGAAGCTCGACGGCCGTTGTGGACCAGGAGGTGGCGGCGAGGCGGTCACTAGCGATTCAGAGGGTGGTTCAGGACGATGATAACGCCACGGTGAGGGAGTTTTCGCTGTTTACTAGTGCAAGAGGTGACACGTTATTCACTATGTCTTGGACTCCGGTTTCCGTCATAATCAGGTCAGTCTAGATTAACTCTTTGCTAACTTTCTGTTTAAGAATTTGCTTTTGTTTTCGCATTAAATAAATGTGACTCATTTATTAGTACTATTTGCTAACTTTTCTCTAAGTGGATTTTTATGGTTTCTTCTCAATTGAATTTAATTTCTTAGAAAACAAACACCTCAGTAAATGGGTTTTTAAGATTTTTTATGTTCTTTTTTTCTTTTTCTTTTGGTTCTTTTCCTTAGCTTAAATGAGATTCCTTCGTGGTTTGAAATTTGGGACAAAGCTATGTTCTACATTTCAAGATGCTTCTTTTCGTTTAAAATTGTTTTTTTTTCTAAAGGAATCATCACATTTCAACAACATTGTTTCTTTTTTAAGGAATCATCACAATTGTTTATTGAGCTGCCATAAACAGCATTTCGGCTTTTGGGAATGAAACTCGTGAATTATTTTACTAATTTTTTTTATTTAACCAAGGAAAAAAAAGATTAAAATATGTTAATTTCTATGTATCCTTCTGTTACCTTCAGCCTTCTAGCAAATGTCTCTACATCAGTAATATCGTGAAATGATTGAGAAGTTTTTGAATGGAATTCTGCTTCTTTTGCATCTTTGAGTCAATGATTTTGAAATATTTTAAAATAAAACAATTAATTAAAGAGATACATATCTGAAAACTGTGGTGAAATGTCCTCACTTGGAATGTTGACAGAAATTATAAATGGCTGAGTTTCCAATGACACGGAATATTAAGATGGGTACATTCACTTAAGACATGCCGGTCATCATGATCAATTCGTGGTTAAAACTGTGCAATGCTTGGATAAAAAGAAATAATGTCTTGTTCCCACTTCTGCTCTTATAATCCCCTGCAGCAGGACCTTGCCTCAAGGATTGCTGTGCCCAAGTAAAAGGCAACCTTATATTGCTTCGAGTCTCCATTTTGCTTAAAATACTCATGTTTGACTCTCATATCATGCATATTTTTTGATATAGGTACTGGGATATGACTCTTCAAGAATCATCTTAATATTTAGAAAAGCTTAGAAAAAATTGAACACACTTGTATTGGGCATACTCATATCAGACACTCAAACCCGAGTCTAAGTACCTATATTTCTGTTCTTGATTATTGCTGCCCTGAATCTCTGAACTTCTGCTTTCGGTCCCCTACCTTATTTTGCCTTCGTTATACTGTGAGTGTTGGTGGAAAGGCGCTTTCTAAGGAGAGAATATTTCCTATACTCTTTGTCATAGTTTGTCATGTATTTGTCAAATGTTTTAGCAGTGTCTTACCAGCTCCTGAGAAACTCATCATTTGGCACATTTTCCTATTGAATTGAATTTGCAAAAGGAAAAGCTGATCAAACAAAATGCTTCTATCACTATTCACTAGTGTTCAGTGTGTAAAATTGTCTTCGCTTATACATAGTTCAACTGTAGGATTTGATATTCTTGTTAAATGCTCGAGAATTAGTAAAAATGGAGCCAGAATTTGTGAAGTGTGCTGCAGACCGTCATGCCCATGGAAAACCAAAATAAGCAAATGAAAAAGTGAAATGAAATTTTACTAAAGGTGTGAAAAGTAATAAAAAAACAACAATCGAACCTTGATTGGCCTGAAAAAAAGAATACCCTTTGTGAGTCGAAGTTACAATTCAGTCTTTGCTACAAGTGATTTTGTTGCATGGGTAAATTAGATTTACCTGGCTGGAGGCTAAGACATTTTAGATTTTGGTATTGGAGACTTGTCGGCTGACTTGATTGATATTTGTTGACAGCGGTGTTGTTAGTTTACTAAAACAACTGGATCCAATTTAAATTATTTGAGCTAAAGTAGTGTCTTCCTGGATGAAGTTGTGAGTTTAAGCTTGCAAGTACCATTATAAAAGATCAATTCCATACTGGATAAGCTTTTTCACAAGATAATTCTATGTTGCTATTAAAGCAATATGGTGGCAACCTCTGGCCTCCAAAATTAACCGCAAGTCAACTATATTGGAGCATTATGCTTAAACAAGATAATTATTGTCGTTATCTCATGTTGTTATCAGAAACCCAATATTGAATAATTTTGTTCCAATTTTCTCATTTAAGCCATGTGCTCTGATTTACTTCATGGGATGAAAAGAATTTAAGGGGAACAGAATTTTTTTCCGGTGAATAATATAAAATTGGAAGTGTTAGTTTCACACTGATCCTTTGACAACTAAGCAACTGATCCAAGCATCTTTCTCCCGGACTAAGTTATGGGCATTTTCATTGATAAATGATCTACATTATTCATGTCATGTGTTCTTTTATAGTTTCCTTATCTTTTATGTGCTTGTTTTATGTATGTGCTTTCTTCAAAATTTATTTAGAATCAAAATGGTATCATGAGCAATCTTGACTGCTGCTAGTTGGTTAGTAACCCAACTACCTGAGCAGGGTTGACTCATCAGGTTTTTCTTTGCTGAAACCCTTTGATTTTGGACATTTGACTATTGATCTCTCCTCCTTGAATGAGTTGCAAATACCTGACGTTGCAGACACATTGATGCTATCAAACTTTGTTTTAGTGAAACTTAGTGGGAGTAGAATTTTCTTGTGTGTTAATTCCTCTATAATCATTTGTTTTCCTCTTCACATTTACATACTGAAAACTTACAAGCGTTATTAGAAATTCATTTTTTGGTTATGTTCTAGCAGTTAAATAAGCTATTTCTTTTAATTAGTTTCCAGCTATAGTCTTCTACAATTTTAACCAACTCGTTTTGATTTACTGAGTACATTCTTTTACATTACTAATTTTTGGTTTGATTTTCTTTTAAAGTTCAAATTTCCCACTTTATTCACTTTGATAGTGATGTTATTTTCGTGTCTTTTCCAGGGGAATAGTTGTTCTTTTGCATGGTCTGAATGAACACAGGTTTGCTATTTGATCTGATGCCATTTTAGAGGTCATATTCAATTGATTCCATAGCTTTTCATTTCTTTCGCTTAAGATGTCTAGTTTTTACAACAGTGGCAGGTACAATGATTTTGCAAAGCGGCTTACTGCTAATGGAATTAAGGTCTATGGAATGGATTGGATTGGTAAGTTTAAGTTTGATATGCTAACTATTAAAATCACTTTCTGCTATGCCCAAAAGTCTGTCTATTATTTATGTTATGTGTCACTTATTTTTGAAAGAGTGCGTCCTCCTTACTTTTGCTTTCAGCGACTATTTCATATAAGTCAGTCGAATGAAAATCTGGGACCATATTGCATGGTCGACTCAACACATTTCTGGAAAACAAGTAGCTGTCTACGTATAATTCCTTGCTAATTCTTACCATAAAGAATGTCTTCCATTCTACTTCTCCTGTTGCACTACTCAAAGTCCCTATTACTTAATACATGTATATGTTTTTCGATAGTGATTTCTGTTTCTCGTTATCACAAGTGATGAAATGTTGCTGGCCACTCTAATTAAAAGGAAGGAGTAGGATGAAGGGGTATATTGTTCTTGTTATAAGCTCGGTGTTTTCTCAGTGTCCTTGAAATATTCTTCCTATTGCTTTTTCGCCAATAGTCAAGTCAATGTGTCTTTTCAAGCTTAATTTTAAATATTATTTCACATAAATGGAAAGAGATCATATTCAAAAAGGAATTAGGAACACGAATTCCTGCTTACTAGATTAGTTGCGGAAATGCGTTTTCAGCCTCAACATCATGGAATTATAGATTGACCTGGTTTATTGCATGTATTCCTCGGTGACTGCACAACAATCCAAATGTCTGGCTCTAATCAATATGTTGAGAAACAAAGGACTACTTAAGATCCCTGTATCAGTTTTATGAGATAGGATTGGTTTGCAATTTTTCTTTCTTTAGTTAAGTACATTCAGGAACAGGCATAAGTTTCTTGCCTAGAGCGTCATATTTTTGCATAGTTTTTGTGACAGAGGAGAATGCACGAATGGTAAAAGAATGCTTTGGCCTCAAAGGCATTTGAGTTAATTCAGTTAGCTTTGTATACCCTTTAGTTTTCTATGATGGTGTAAAATCAATTGTAAAATAGCTTTCTGCAAAATCAATCTAGTCTTGCCTTCATTCCTTCAGATAATCCTTCACAGATTATCTTCTATTTAATGTTGTTCATAGTCTAGGGACACCTTTCTTCAACAATGCATCTATATTTGGATGTTGCAGGGCTTGAGTATTTCTATTGGGAAGCCCATTGGTGCCAAAAATTAACATTTGAAGCTCGTCATAATACGTAAGCTTGCTTTTTAGTGTTTACAAGACCTGAAAAGACTGTCTTCCTGTTTATATGATCTGTATAAACCAGAAGTATGGTTTTTGACGATATTCTCCTCATTATTGGCTACTCAGATTTTGGTTTAGATGAATTTTCCATGATACATGAAAGTTTCCCTGGTAGAAGATGTCAAGGGGAGAAACACTTTTCGACCAATGTTGCATCTTGTAGTATGCTAGCATATGCCTCAAATAATCAATCTCTGAAACTGTTTCTTTCGTAACTCAATCAAGATCAGTTCCCCCCCCCCCCTGCTGCACTCAAGGGAGAAAATATGTTTTCTAGCCCCCTGCCCTGTCATGCATGTTTGCTTGGAGCTTTTTTTTAGATGGTAGTTGTTTTTAGGCTTTGATCTTTTTCTGGTTCATTGTTGATGGTCACTTCCATTTTCGACTATCTGACAGCATTCCTTAGTGTTGTCTCATATAATTTAGTAGTTTATAGTCTCTGGTCACTTTTATCGTTGTTTTCATTCTTAAGTTTGTTTTCTCCTCATATCGTGCAGGACATGGTGGAAGTGATGGGCTACATGGATATGTCCATTCTATTGATTATGCTGTTACTGATATGGTATGTTTTAAGGTTCGGCTACAAAAGTATGTTCGAATCAAATATTGGATCAAATTATAAACTGTCTTCGTTTGTCTTCCACCTTCTGCAGAAAATGTTCCTTGACAAGGTTTTAGCTGAAAATCCCGGGCTTCCATGCTTTTGCTTTGGTCATTCAACGGGTGGTGCAATTGTCCTTAAAGTAAGGTTTTCCGAAGAACGATAATTCCCCAACAATATTTTGAATCATATGTTAACATCAGTTCTATTACTTTTTCTTCAATCTACATGTTTATTTGTCGACAACAACTCTTATTCAAATGGAAAAAGGAAAACAATTGCGTCTTTTGATTTGATTCCTGCTGAACTTTCACTTTTTTTGCATAATAGGCAGTACTTGATCCAAAGGTTGAAGCCCGAGTAGCAGGCATTGTACTGACTTCCCCAGCTGTTGGAGTCCAGCCATCTCATCCGATTTTTATGGTAAGAATTTCTTTTAGTCATATCTTCTTTCATAATTGATTTCTGGGATAATTTTTTTTTCTTGCTTTCTTTTCTTTTCTTTCTTTTAAATTTTGAAGAACATGGTGTAAATTTATCAAACAGTGCAATACCAGCATGAGTTTAAAACGATGATGAAGCCGATAAGCAATTTCTTTCTTCATCTCTTTGTTTCTTCTGCCTACGACAGGTACTTGCCCCGGTTATATCATTTCTATTGCCAAGATACCAAGTCAGTGTCTCGAATAAAAATGGCATGCCAGTTTGTAGGGACCCGGAGGCATTGGTGGCAAAGTATTCGGATCCACTGGTGTACACTGGATCCCTCCGGGTAAGAACTGGTTATGAAATCCTTAGAATAATATCCTACTTGCAGCTGAATATGAACAGATTGAGAGTCCCTTTCCTTGTTCTCCACGGCACTGATGATACTGTAACCGATCCACAAGCCTCTCAGAAACTGTATGAAGAGGCTGCCTCGACCGACAAAACTATCAAACTATATGAAGGCCTGTTACATGATCTCCTATTCGAACCCGAACGAGAAACTATAATGGATGACATAATCCAGTGGTTAAATTGTAGAGTATAAAAAAAATATATATTAGGTCTCAATAATACTAAACTCTTCCACCATGAAAGGACAAAATAGAAAAAGGAAAAAAAAAAAAAAGAAACTCTTTAAATTCAGTGAGCAATTTCGAAAGACTGTCAGCAAATTTGCTTGCCCAAATAAGATTTTCAGCATTTCAATGTTGGAACCTGACAGACAATGTTTTTTTTTTTTTTTTTTTACTTCGATAAAATACTGTTATGAACTTTCAAGGGTCTGCTTCTCGACAGCATTTTTTCCTTTTTAATGTTCATATTACTTTGAGGTTGCTTGTTTGTTTGGAGTGGACTATTTTGCTCCATGATTGGAGGTAGACCGGGTGGACTTTAATTGAATCATAAATGAGTTTATTTATGAATACAAAAATATTGAATGTATGTTCGAAATTGATTTATTTGATAAATAAATATAAATAAATATAAACAAATACGAAAATATAAAAAAATTAAAAAGAAACAATTTATAAACAGTTAATCGGTCATTTTATTCGTTTATAGATTACAGCTCTAAATAAGAGAAATTTGCTGTCCCATTTTTTTTTTATATGACATGATCTCGCAATACAAAAGGAAATATAACTGAACTCAAAGGATCGAAGTAATTCTCTCTCTCTCTCTCTTTTTATTATCTATACTGTATATAAAATTATCCTTAATTATATGCAGATTTCGATCAATTTTTGTTTTGATATTTTATGTTTTACGTTAAGCTAAAGTATTTAAGTAGTCATTTTTCTTATGTTTTATTCTACGCATTAATTAAAGATTATACATTGAATAATATTAGAAAAATAAAAACCCGTAACTAAATGCAAGATAGCACTAGTATATATTATTTTTGTGTTTATATATATTATGCAATTTAAATCATATAATGAATAAATATATATGATATTATAATGTAAATAAAAAAAGTGTATTCATATTTCGAAATTTAATAAAAAAAATAAAAATTAAAGGATTAAAATTAAATAAAAATAATATGTTTTTTTCTTAAAAGAATAATATGAACGGATCCAGATAAGCTTAGGTTATTTATTTAGAAATATGAGTGAATTTAATAGAATTTGATGCATGCATTTTGTGTCATATCAAATTTTGAACAAGTCTATATATAATATCGATATTATGTTTAAATTCAATTCGAACTTGATCTAATTTGATCCAATCCATAAACACTTAAATTATGGGAAATGTGCATGCTCATTAATTATATACCTCCAACAAACTTTGGAAACAAAGAAGGATGAACATATAATATATATATATATATATATATATAAAGTATATGATGGCTTGATTTAATAATTTCTCGGAATAATAAAAATAACCAAACATGAACTAAAATGGAAAATAAAAGGATTAAAAATTACAAAAAATAAAAATAAAAAAGAACAAAGAAAATTGAGTATCAGACCCTGGAATTGTCTACTGAGTTGTAAGAGAAGATGCATTGCAGTTAGACACAGAGGAAGCTGAGGAAGTGTTCTTATGGTTATGCATCCAAACCTTGAAGACTTGCCTAGTTACCCCTATTCCTCTGCAAAACTTCTCCACCTCGTCTTCCTCTTCTCTCCTTTGCAGCTTCCACCCCAGCTGTTCAGCGAATTTAAGCATCTTGTCCTTCTGCTCCGCCGTGAATTTGGTCCGAAACCGCTTCTTTCCGCTTCTGTCTCCCCCTGCCGACTGGACTCGACACCTTTCACCGCTGCCGACTCCATCTTCGTAATCGATCCGTTCCACTGTGTTGTCTGGATCCCCAAGACTCCCGTTGCTGGTGCTGCAATAGCTGACTTTGCGGTGGAAATTGCGGTGGCAACCGCATGCAGCGCATTGCAGGGATGAAAGAGAGGTGTTGTCTAGCGTGAACTCCCCGCAGCCGTCGGTGGCGTAGCTGCCGAGGCTGGCTGCATGGTTTCTCAAGCACTCCCTAAAAAGATCATTTGGGTACTCTTTCTCCATCTCTCCTTCTCTCTCTCTCCCTATCTCTCTCTCTCTCTACGTTATAACTGCTGCTTCTATTTGATACTATATATATATATTGAAAATGGGACGGGAAGTCTGAATTACCAGGAAGACCTAGCTGGGCAGGCTATTTGCTTGGCCCCGTCTGCCCCTAATATTTTGCTGTACTAATTTTTATTTTGATAATGAACGGTTTATATTTCACTAACTGATTGTTTACATTTATACATTATATTTGATTGTATATATATTTGTATATTACTAGAAAATTAAATGATGCTAATTAAATAATATTATTTAATTTATTAACAGTGAATAATACATTGTCAATATGCTAAATAGAAATATTATATTTAAATTATCAAAAATTAAATCTAATTATTAGGATGAAGATCAGACACTTTTTATAATATACCGTACGGACAACGTTTAAATTATGAAAACTTGTTCATGAGTTGGATAGTTCACTTGGTCCAATAAGTTCAACTCGTATTGCACCAAATATGGGTAAGAGGTGTTTTTTTTTTTGTATGAGTAAAAAAAATAAAAAAAAATTCGAACAGCAAGGTAACCCGTGAATACCTCTAGCTAATATATGATACTAATATTTATATTAAGTGTTTGTAAGAAGTAATATTCATAAGAAATCAAATCTAAATTCAAAATTTAAACTTGCAACTTTTTATATCTGATATTGCAACTATTTTATATATATAAAAAAAACCTTTTAAAGAAATAAAAAAATTATCAAACTACGATCCAATCTGTAAATATCTATAAACTATATGATACTACTATTTATGTACAAATAAAAATAGAAAAGAAAAAACTTTGTAAGAAGTAATACATATAAGAAATCGGATCTCGGCCTATTATATACATACATACATACATATATATATATATATATATATATATAAAAACTTTTCCCTACTTGAGCATTTTGTACAGAAATTAATTTAATCTCAAAATAGTTCACCAACTTGGTTAATTATGAAGCACTTAATTTGGATCAATATTACTTGATAACCAAAAACCAATTTTAGAAATTAGTTTAGGACATATATATATATTCTTATAAAATAAATTAATAAAACGAAACCATTGTAGAATTAGGTTTAGGGAATATATTCTTATAAATTAAATTAATAAAATGAAACCAACTATAGAATTAAGCTTACGGGCACATATTCTTCTAAATTAATTTAATAAGATGAAATCAAAGTGTAGAACTAAGTTTTAGGCCATATATTCTTCTAAATTAAAATTAATAAAATGAATTATCACTGTGACATTTTAAACTTTCATTAACAATCATTTCTATTTAGGAGCGATATTAATTAATTAATTTTTTTTATTTTGATACTTAAAGAACTAAAATTCTTGATCGAGTACTTATATAATAATTACATTAAATAAATAACCTCAATTATTAAAGAAAAATTAAATGATGTGAGTGTGTCAGCCAATAAAACACTACCAAATGGAAAAAGGAAATTCGACTAAGTTTCTTTTTCTCATAGGATTAAAAATGTGAAAAATAAATTATATTTTGTGTAAAAATATTTGGAAAGAAATTCTAGATTTCCATATTGCTTTCGATTATATTAAATGCATGGCTTAAGTAATTAAGTAATTATTTTTATGTCATAATTGATGGGATATGAAAGACCAAGAAAACGTGCTTTTACTTTTTATTTATATTTTTAAATAATTAGTATATGGTACGTAACTTGCAAAAGTAAATAAAAGTATGTAAAATAAAATATTAATAGTTTTCCGCAAACTATACCATGGGAATTGACATCAATCTGTCAACTCATCCTTTAAAAGGTGGTGGCATCTCTGCATGTTTACACTAAAAATCATTTATTAATATTATATATACTTTTAATGTAAATATATTTACTAGAAAATTTTATGTGAATAAATTAATATATTTTTATAATATTAAGTGGGCAAAGTGGTAAAGTAGACAGGTTTGAAGATAACATCGTGATTCGAAAAATTTAAATTTAATCAAATTTGAAAGCTTAAATTAATATTTAAAAATATTAAAATATTAAAAGTATTTTTATAAATAAATTTAAATAAAAAATATTTTTAATTTAATGAATAGTTATTCGAATCGAACTTGTCAGAATAAAAAAAATAAATTTAAGCTTAACTCTTGAATAAATCTAACGTAGAATAATTAAAAATATAACTAACATCTATAAAACTAGGATGATATAGTTTTCAACATTCATACGAGTGTGAAATGGAGATGGATAAAACAGTTCTGGTCCTACCGCGTACTATTGTCACCCCTATTCATAATTATGATATTTAGAAGAATAATGCTATATACAAATGAAAACATAAAAACATAAAAATATATATATAATTAGAAATATATATATATATAATTAGCTCTAGGATAACATTTTAAAATTAGAGGAATTATTAAATTAAAAAAGTTGTTGCAAAAAATTACTAATAATAATAACTTAAACGATTCAAACTAGTTAGCTTGTTATATATTCTCGTGAAATTATATACATATAGCTTCAATTGCATGCATGGTACACTCCATCATCATGGAGTGAAAACTTAAAAGAGCCAACTTTTCTTCTTCTTATTTTATTTATTATTAGTTGAGTTAGTATTATTTTGGGGAATCGGATGTCTCTCCTAACACAACTTTGCCAGTTTTACAATCATTCAAATATTTTAATCACTTGAAAAAGTTGTCTTTGAGTCATTCAATCATCAAATGAATGTTAATAGCCAGAAAGAACACTGTTTATATATATATATATATATATCATTCAAATATTTTAATCACTTGAAAGTGCGTTTAAGGCATGGGAGAGTGTCCTGATACATGAACATTTGTCTCAAATCGACCATGCAAAAGTCAAGACCCCTTTAATTCTTATTATGCTTTTAAATTTTAATAATGTTTTACGATTAAAAATGTCAAATAGCTTTGGATTCGGAATCCGTTAGCTGCAAATTACAATAAATAAAGTGCTATTGAATTATGGACAAAGAAAAAAGTGGTATTAAATTAGTTGAAAGCTGTAAAGGTCGTGAACGATATGGGGTTTTTCCCCTCCCCAATAATTGACGTCGGGAATAGGCAAAAAGAAAGAAAAATACCAAGCAACCTGAAAACAAAAACGAAACAGTTTTATCGGGGGTTGCATAGTACTGGAACCTTTTCTAATTTCCTGTCTCGTTTTGTACTTACTGCTCTTCGATGAAATCGAGAAGCTTATGCAATAGTACTTCATGGTGTCACGCAACACAAGCTGAAAATTTGTTAGAAAATGAAGTAGCCTTGAAAACTCTATTACTCGGTATATGAACATGTTGGTATAAATATTCGGTATGAATATATATTTAATACATTTATTTTAAAATATATATATATATATACATATATTAGATAGAATACTTCGAAAAGAAACCTGGAAACCAAATGAAAATCAGAGAAAATAGGGTGGCAGCTGAGGGCCGGGACAGGATGGAGGGCCCCTCCTTTCTCATGGCGGTCAGGTTTTGAAGTCAAGTTGCATTAGAAATGAGTAATGGGGAGGGGGGGGGGGGGATTGAAACGAGCACTAGCAAAGGTTCGGTGTTTTGTTTGCTGCTTTCGCTTCGCTTTGATGCATCGGAGAATTGTCCCTTAGCATTTGGGAGCATCGTTTTGCTGTCTTCGCTGCAGTTAGCTGTCTTGTCACCCTATGTTTTGGTCCCACCACAAGCCCATTCATGGTCAATTTTAATTTTTATTATTTTAATCATATTTATATATATTTTAGAAATCTAAAAACGAATTTAATTCGATTAAAGTTACAGTTAATCAAATAAAAATTTATGTTTAAATTAAATTATTTTGTTTGAAACTTTTAATTTCTCTTAATTCAAACAAATTAAATAAAATCATCCAACAAAATGTTCAGAATTAAAGTTATAACAACATTAAACTTAAAACATCATACAAATTTTAAACATTAAACATTTAATGTTTCATAAAACATACATTATCTTACATTTTAGATTTTACCCAAAAAAATTAAAAAAGATTGGATTGGAGCTTTCTTAGTTTTATCCTTTAATATTTTTAGACTTGAATATTTTTTAAAAAATTTATAAAATAAAATGATGACTTTTTCCAATTATTTCACACATTTAAAATATTTTCAATTAATTCGGTTAACAATTTTTTGAACCAAATTAATCAAAAATCGAAATTCTTTCAAAA
This sequence comes from Adansonia rubrostipa, assembly GCA_038381775.1. Lineage (NCBI taxonomy): Eukaryota > Viridiplantae > Streptophyta > Magnoliopsida > Malvales > Malvaceae > Adansonia > Adansonia rubrostipa. Next base: position 13,571,467 of record JBBYHM010000027.1, on the reverse strand, counting down.
GTAAAATTTATTTTTTTTAATTTTTAACAACTTTTTTAAATTTATAATAACACATGATATGTTGCCGCATAACCGAGTGACTATCCATATAATTTATACAAAGGTGCTATGGATGTAAAACTATTTTATAACGAAATAGATAAAAATTTATTTTATATTCTCTCCTTCTTATTGTATTTGCTTTTATTGATTTTTTTTATGTCAAACAAATTTAATGTTGATAATTATTTTCAATAAAATGATAGATTTATAAAATTTTTCAAAACATATATATTTTTTAACGTTTTAAATTGACGTAATATTTAAAAAAAAAATTAATAGTCAAAGTTGAGCTCGTTTGGCCAAAGAACTCAACATAGACATACAAAATGGAATGGATGGAATATTACGTGCAGGAGTTGTAATTTTTGTGAAGAAACATGGGCTTCGTTTACTAATGATATAAGGAAAATCGTTAATCATATATTGCTAAGTGATTAATATCTATTATTGGCAATAAATCATTAAATAATACGGTTGACTCTAGGACATACTCCACCGCCAACGCCACTCACAATTATGTTTGCAACATGTTTAATGGTCGTAATATCATCCTAGGGTATCAGTCTGTCTAGTTGTATCTTCTTAGATGCTAAGAGTGACAGACGTACGAGTAACCATAAAACAACATTTTCATTAAAATTGAAAGAATAATGATATAATATAATATAATATAATTTTTTTTGGATAAGTTAATATAATATAAATTTATATTTAAAGTAGAGGCTGGGTTTATTTTATGGTTGAGGGTTTTCTTTGGTTTGGATTGTCCTGTATCCCATAGTTTATTGGACTATAGATTAATTTAGATCGCGTTGGCTAAGCCCACTTAAAAGAGTAAAGCGCCCCCTTCCAAGTTTTAAAAGTTGAAAGCTTTGATTCCTCGTAAACATGTACTTAAATTCCCAAATCAATTTCTTTGATAAAGATGGGATTTGAGACCATATAATTAGTTTTAGGTTTTCGTTATTATATAAATCAATTAAGTTACGATTCCAATAAATATAACATCTATTAGGTCCTCTATTAGTACACCAGCAGCACACCTCGATTAAGTTAAATTTATGAAAATAAATTAATTAGAATATAATATATTGAAAGATAACAATTTTTTAAAATAAGATCTCAATTACGGTATATTTATAAAAATTAATTAATTGAAATACAATCTATTGGAAGACAAGTATTTTTTTTTTTATAAATGAATTAACATTTTTGGATAGAGAAACCCAATAAAGTCTAGGGGTAAATTAGTTTAATATCTTTCTTGATATAGAAAAACATATAAACTATGTATAAAATAAAATTAGTTATATTTAAAATCAAATTTCATGGTTCGTAAGGGCCAAAATGACAACATATTTTTACGTTCTTATAATGCCTTTTAATAATGTTAAAAGTGGATCAAAGTGCTAAAAAGAATGCATGTGGAGCAGGTTCCTTCGATATATAATAACTTGTTTCATGCATGCATCTAACCCTAAAGTTGTACAAGTTAAAACGTGATAAACTTGGGAGAATTATTCCTTCAATATTCAAAAAGAATGGCGCTTAACTTAACTAATTTGAGTTCAAACAATTTGTAAGTCAGATCGATGTTGTTGACTGGGAAACATTGGAGGCATGCATTGCCTACTAGATTCTTTGTA
>JBBYHM010000027.1:13536139-13569679 GCA_038381775.1 Adansonia rubrostipa | reverse complement strand
ATATTTATTTTATATTTTATGTATTATGTAATTTTTATCATATAAACAATATATATAATATTATAGTGTAAACTTTAGAAACTAAGTTAAATTATTTATATTTATAAACTTAATAAAAAATATTAAATTAATAAAAATTAAATTTTAAAAAATATATTTTTATATTAAAATATATATTATAAAAAATTATAATATGGGCGGGCCTGAACATGTTTGGACTATCTATTTACAACTATAGCCGGGCTTCGGCAAAATTCAAGGCCCATATTTCAGGTCAGGCCGAGCTTAGGTAAGCATATTTAATGTTAATACCATATTCAAGCCTAGCCCGGCCCAGCCTATGAGTAGGTCTAATTGGCACCAATCTTGCTCTTCCTACACTGATAGTGCATCATTTACTCCTTTGATGCTTTAGAATTATTCTTGATCCTAAAAAAAGTGAGAAAATTCATACCTTGCACTTTTGAGTGTAGTCAATGGTAATATGAGTCAAGAAACATGATTGCCATATCCATATGAGCTCCTTGCACTGCTATCTCACATCCTTGTGATTTCCTAAAACTTTTTTGGGATATGTGTGAAAAAGGGTAGCTACTTCCTACTTTTTTGGTTAAGGCTTGAGAAGCTTTCTAGCTAGCACCAAAAAACAACCAAAACTTTTGAAGGCTCCAAAAAACATCTATATGGATCATCGTCAAAGATAGGATGCTTGTCCTACTTACGACCTAAAAAAAGAGATAGAAGTAGTAATCAAAACATGGCAACGATTGTGCAGGGATAGGCATACTCAGAATTACAAGTCTCTGAAAAGGTAAGATCTCTATCAGATTTGTGTTTTAAATTATCAAAATCGACCACATGTACAACTCAATCAAAGATACTAAGAAAATCTAGGTACTTCTTTATTTACTCTTTGTTGCATATGTTTAATTTGATTAAATATTTTATGTTTATTTTGATAAATATAAGTCCAGTATTCCCTTTAGTATCATCTCAAAGGATGATTTTAATCTATAATTACTTGTACACACCTTACGCTCTCGTGTCGAGTGATATAATTCAATTGTATGTAATTATGAAATCATGAAGTGATAAGACATTAAGTTAATTGTACCTAAAAAGATAGTTGTAACATATGAAATAATCATTAAACAAATAATTACTATTTGAATTCTTGCTTTTTGTGTTGTACATATGTTTGATACCTAAAATAATATCTATTAGTTTAGATCTTTCATAAAATTTGAAGTTAGAGACTCCTTAATTTCATGAATACTTTCCAAGTTCATTCTAAAAATTAATAAGTCATCCACTTAGAGTAAAATAACAACTCCATAATTTTTTGTAAATTTGGAGTAAATGTGATTATCAACATTATTATGCATGAAACCATTTGACAAAATTACAAAGTCAATTTTCTCATGCCATTGTTTAAAATCATGTTTTAAGCCATATAATGACCAAATAGATTGACAAACTTTCTTCTCATTTTTAGGTAATAGATAACCTTATGTTTTGTTCTGTATAGACTTCTTCATTTAGTTTACCATTTAGAAAGGTCGTTTTAACATATATTTTATGCACAGGCAACCTATAAATAGCCGCTGATGCCAAAAGAACTCCAATTGAAGTCATCATAGCCATTGGTGCATAGGTATCAAAATAATCTAGACTTTTTTATGTAAATCCCTTGGTTACTAATCTAATCTTAAATGTTTCTATGAAACATAAATATTATATTGCCTTTTGAATACTTACTTGCATCCAAATAGCTTTGATCCAGAAGATAAATCTACTAAGATCTAACGATTATTTAACAATACTATGTATATTTTATAATTTATTACTTTTTTCCAAAATGATAAATCTCTAAAAGCTGTTGTTTCACTAGAGGTTTGAGGATATATTTTCCACATTCAATAATATAGGGATCTTTTCAATTAAGAAATCCTTGTTTATTTCAACAAGAAAAACTAAAGATTGTGAAAAATAAAGTCCGGGCCTAGTTTATTTTATTTCTTAACCCTTATGGCTTTTCTATGGCTCTATATCAACCACATCACAAAGACACTTATTGCTTTGATCACCTAAGATTCTTCCAATGGAACTTTGTTGATCCAATTGTAAATTTTCTAAGTAGAGGTAGAATCATTACAAAATTTATTCTCAATAAATTCTGCACCTCTAGTTTCTACAATTGTATTACACATTAAGTCTAACATTTTATATGTTTAGAATATAGGGCATATCCGCCAAATATACCCTTTAAAACTCTTGACCCTAACAAGTTCGATTTTGACTAAAAACCAAAGCACCATCACATTATAAAATTTTAAATTTGGTTTTTGTCTTTTCCATGTCTTATATGGAGAAACCTTTAACTTTCAAAATGGCATCCTATTATGGATATAACAGGCCATCAATAATGCTTCACCCCATAAATTATAGGGCAATGTTGCATCCAAAATCATTAAATTAAACATATCCACTAAGGTATGATTTTTCTACTAAACCATTTTCATTGCAAAATAAGATGTTTTTAGGAAAAGATGGGAGGATGATAAAAAAATCCTCTCTATCTTGAACTTAATAATATTAAGGATAAATTTTACACTTAATTTTGGAGGCAATTTATGCTTATTTGTCCCCAAAACTTTTCAACGATAAAATTTTAAAGATAATTATTAGGGAAGATTCTAAAACTTTTAAAGACAATTTTCCATCTTTTTTAGACAATTATAGATTATCCTTATCACAACATGGCTAGGACACGAATCTTGACTTCTTTAAACTTAAAGGTGGGTGAATCCCGTATTTTTTTTCATTTATTTTGTTCATGCTTAGGGAAGAGTCATTAAGGTGAACCACTTGACTTAACCTTAAATGGTTACCGTAAAAGAACCATTTGATTTGGAGTCACCACTAATCTATTTTGGTTAAGTGAAATTGATCACTTACTGGAGTTCAAATTATGAGGGTTACAAAACCTTTAAAAAAAAACTTCAAGGTCTATGTTAATACTAGAAATCACATGAAAGTGTTGGGTGTTGTTAGCATCGAGGGTTAGGGATAACCACTCTCATGAGGCCCAATAATCAATACCTTTAATTATGTGTGAATTTAAATCTCAATTTTTTTGGTTTTTGTATCCAATATTTAATTATAATTTTTGTATTTCAAAATTCCCTTAAGCTAAATTTATTATTTCATTCATGAAAAAATCGAGATTTTAGTAGTACTTAAATTGAAATGTCATTAATATCGCACCAGATGAAATCGTAGAAATACAAAGTATTGTTTCATGAAATTTGAAAAATACTAATTTTACTCCATTTGAGAAAGATATCCCATTATTAAAATAATTTGTGAAACCCTTTTATATGTTGGGAGACATCCCACATTTCACTTTAACTCAGAGACATTTACCTTGATTTTTGAAAATTTCATTTTTATTCTAAACTAAATATATGAAGACTTAATTTAATATTCGATTTTGGCAATATTGTAAGAAACTAGACCTAAAGACTCGATTTTAGTCGAAGAGACCAAATTATCCACTAAAGTGCATGTTAGACATAAAAGTTCTTTGTAGTAATGTACTGCCTCGCGTGGCATCCTAAGACTTAAAAAACAACGAAAGGGAAAAAGGGCTAGCCTTTGGATCATCCCTTGATCAGGATTTGAATTAGGCATGATAGGTGAAAATTGAAGGGAGGACCACCAGATGAATCGCCCAAGCTGTCGCGACATACCCCTCCATACATGTGTAGTGATGCGCTATGACTTAAAAACAACAAAAAGAAAGTGGGGCTTGCCTTTGGATTATCCCTTGCTTGAGATTAGAGTTAGGAGTTATAAGAAGAAAGTCAAGGGGAGGGTCGTCAGATGAATTACTTGTCCAAACAATCTTGAACAGCCATTATGAAATAGCCATGACTTGGAGTTGCTACCGACCATTTTGCGCTAGGTATGATCAGATTACTATTAAAATAAACAATTCTAAGTTACAAAACTCGCAACACTAATTTTAAAGATTGCGTATACCAGAATACTCTTTTAAGGATTCACTAGTCGATTTTGTATGGGAAGGATTAGCACCCCCATGATGCCCAAAAGCAGTATCATCTAGCCATAAATTATTAAAGTCTCAATTTTCCTCTATTTTTTATGCGATCATTATCTATGTGCAATCCCCTTATTATGAATGTGAATTTTTTGTAAATATGGAATCCAAGTTTTTATGATAAAAGTTTGATTAATATCTCTCTATACAACCCAGGAGAGAGAAGAAAGATAAAAGATTTGATTAAATAAGATCTGAATTAATTTCGAAAAAGATATTTTATGCCAAGCACTAGAGAGATACTATGACATTAAACATTGCCTTAGGTTTAATGAAATTCAAGTTTTTAAAGACATGAATGTAAATCGGGTTGTATCTCGTAATTAACCTTAGTTATTTAGGAATAACCAAATTAATAATTTTGAAACATGTTTGCACTCGAAAGCCATCTTAGGTGTAAAAGGGTTGATAAAAGGTTCAAGGAAACTTAGAGGAGAGAAAACTTAGATTTTTTTATGTATTTTGAAAAGCGAGGTTGGAGAATCCCCTCAAAAAAGGGGTTAAAAATTCCCCCCAAAAAATAAGTTTAGAATGTCCTATTAAAAAAGCAGGGTTAGAGTATCACCTCGAGAAGAAAAATTTTGAGTGCTTCTTTAAAATTAGAATATTTAGGAATTTTAAAGAAAATGAATTTTAATATGGAAAATATTTTAAATTAGGAATGGAAACTAATTTTGAAAATAATTTTGAGTTTTGATCCGAGCTTAAAGGGACCTATGTCATTAGTCATGATTTCATGGGGAAAATCATTGAATATTCAAGTCATTTGAATGACTACAAATATTGGTACGAGAAAATTCAAGCAATTTTCCCAAGTTTAGAAAATATAGGGGATATATCGCGTTATCCACCTTCTCAAATTTATTTCGGTTTGGTCCAATGGTTTTTAGTGGCAAAGATTTGGTCCCTCTAAATATGACAATTTAAGATGTTTAGGGATTTCTAGGTGCCCTTAGATTTCTTTGAATGATTATTTCCTTGTCAAAATCCCAATAATCCTATAAGTAGCACCAAAAATTCTCTATTTTGCTCTAGATTGCCCATTTTTATGTTTTCACCCTAGAACTTTAATCTTTCCATTTTTTATTTCCCTTTTTGGTTGATTGCATCATCATGCTTCTTAAGAAGGCTTAAAATTTGTCAAAAGAATAGTTTCCTAAAGAATGGGTACATCAGTTTTTCATGGTCATGCTTGATCACAATGAACTTTATAGGACCATAATGTAGGCTAGGGTTCATGATTCTGAAAGAAAGGGTATAAAGGCCTAAATTTTATGTATAAGGGTGATTGGATCAATGATCATTTCTCTTTATAAGGGCCTTTATCCCTTTTGCTTTTCAGACATCCTTGTTTCTTGATATTTCATTCATTCATTCTTGATTTTGCTTTTACTTTTGCTTTTGCTTTTTGTTTTTATTTTTTTCATTTTGTATTTTTGTTTTTTTTCTCTTTTTGTTTTTTTAGAAGGAATCATGATTTTTGGAAACTTTGCACATTCATACTTACCCCTTGATGTTAGGCAACTTCACAATAGTAGAATAGGATATTTACCCTTATGTCTTTTAAAAAGGTTTTTTCATTTCCCCATGATATGGAGGGTGATCCTTGATCAAGGTTTCAACAAACTAAATTTGTTAGGGTCAAAAAGGGAAACAATGGGAGAAATTTTTTAACTCGTGAACGAATGATGAAAGATAACCATTTTTTATCTCAAACACGACTATGTAAACTGCAAAATCATTTCCTAGAAAAGTTTTTTCGAAGATATTTGAACCTCTTAATTGCATAATGTCACATTAATTGCCATTTTTTTCAAACATATACCTTAATTCTTATTTTCACTCCATATGCTAGGCATGCCCTATTTCAGTTTGCCACTAATAAGGAATCATGTAATGCTGAGGTTTAGGTGGTAAGGAATATTTTGTGTTTGGTTCTTGAGGTTTTGCATTGATGAGGGATTTGGTTTTAGGATATCAAAGTGATAAGGAAGAACTAGAGGTAGAGACCATGGTAGGCCACAAGACATGCCTTAGGAAGGGCTTTTGGTAAATAGTCTGAAGGTATTGAAATAAAATAGGAGAATTAGGGATAAGGGGTCATGGCAGGACCTAAGGCATGCCTCGATAAAAACTTTTGGTGCATGGTTTGAAGGTATCAAAAGGGAAAACCAGGGATAAAGGGTCATGGTAAAACCTAAATACCTCAAGAAAGGCTTTTTGTGCATGGTTTAAAGGTATCAAAAAGGAGAACTAGGGATAAGGCGTCATGACAAGACCTAAGGCATGCCTTGAGAAAGGCTTTTGGAGAATTAGAGGTGTTAGAATAGAAGAAGAAAGGTATGGCCCAAAGGTTTTAGTAGGGACACGGGGTAGTTTCTTGTTATTACCTCAAAAAGCTTTCAGGGTATAGTTTGGTAGCCTAAGTTTTAGTTTGTTAAAAGAAAGCTGACTTTGCTGGCACAATCCGAATACATATAAAATTACCACTGATAAGATTATTAAAGGAATATCATATTTGTTTGATTTCTAAAGAAGTATAAAAATTTTAAGGGATTGGTTTTTATTGCTCCTAGACTAAGTTGGGCTTTTTATATGTTTGATGGTTTTGGTGTAGTTATGTAGGTATAGTTCATGGTATTAAAAAATGATTTACTGAAGTTTTAGCTTTTTCAATTAACCAGTTTTATTCACGAAAAAGCTTGAAAAAGAGATAAAGAATGCAAGCAATCAATAGTATTCTCAAGACTTTAAATACCATGCTTGCATTAAATATATGATTCAAAGTCAAACATATTAATCTTATGAAAATGACAATTCAAAGACAAAATCTTTGCACATAAAGCATGCAAAATTGGAATGCCCTTATTGCCCTAGGTTTACACATCCTATTTCACTCTCTCAATCAATCAAGATCTATCTACCCCGCTTTGATCACTTGCTGCACTTTTTTTTTTCAAATCCTCGCATTCTTCTATGAAAAATCTAATACACTTGACATGATAACCGCAAGCAATGGTGGTATCATGGCCCTCTAAGTTTGGTGGCTTTATAGGCTTAGAGTAAATTAGGGAAATCAACTGATCCCTATTGAATGTGGGAAGTAACTCTGTGTATGATGCCAGGATTGGCTTTATGGGAGTCCTATCTTGGTTGCTTCACTATCTTTTTTTAGTATTCTTTAACCTTTTTTGCTAATGGTTATGCTCGTTTGGAGTCATATGCATTAGGTTATGCATTAGGAATGATGCTTGGGGGTAAGGCTTTAAGTAAAAATTTGATGTGACAACAACCTAAGCCAGGTGAACCATTAGACTTGTAGTGTATAGGTGATAAGGACTGGGTTGAGGGCATGAGTCTAAGCTGACTTATGATTAGCTATCATTGCTGACCGCATCTATTTTTCCTTTTTTATTTTCATGATCTTCTTACTACTAGCACCAAGGGATGGTTAGGAGTTTATGGAAAGGCATTCTTAGTTAAAGAATGGGTTAACCTATAATGACATGCAGCTGTGATGGTATTCCTCAAATATTGACAAGAGTGTGGAATAAAAAGGCTCAGCATTGGTCATCTCAGGTTCGTTAAATTATGCCTCTGTCTTTAACATAGGTAAAGGTGATGATGACTTGTGGAAGTAATTTATCTTTAGTTTATCAAGGATTGGGATTATCCCTGTTAGTTCCAAGAGTTGCCTATTCATTTCTTGTACATCTTCCCTAACCCCTAACAATTTCTTCCAAGGTACTAACATGTATCTCTAATAGGTTTGCCATGCTTTGACTCACTTAGACAATTACAGATAATGATGCCACTTTAGTGGAATCTTTTTAGCATTAAGAAAGTCCATAGCTACTCCTACTAGTATTGTGAACTATTCTTTCAATTCCTAAAAAGTATGTCTTAATTCTTCTTAGATGCCTTCTACAGTATTTACTTTTGTTTCTAACTTTTCCTCATCTTACACCCTTTTGGACTTAAACAACAGGTGGGTTCAATGTTATGTAATGATCAATGCATGAATATATTGAGGAATGATATCTAAGGATGGACGATATGACGTGGCAGGGATGTTTGTCTACACCTGTAAGACCTAAAATGGTATGAATGTTATGAAAGAAAGCATACATGTGTACATCTAAGTGAGTGTAATGAGGATGTTAATGTGTGGTGTGAGAAAATGACATGAACATGAGAAAGTTGTCATTGAAATCTATGTTTAAGTTTGCAAAGAGTATAAAGAGTGATCATGGAACATATGAAATACACCATGTTGTGCCCCTAATTCATCGACCATGATAATGTGGCTCTTTAGAGGAAAGAGGTCCATATGAATGGATGAATTATGCCTCGAGCCTAGGCATTATGGTGTTCATTCACCATTACCCTAAATCGATTGTCTTTACATGTTTGATGTAAGGAAAGATGCATGTGATGTTAACATGAAAGATAATAAAATAGTGAAGGATGAATGAATACTTGGTAAATATAAAGGAAAAAAAATTAACAAAAAGTGAACACAGAATGCCACAGGTGGTGTCGCTTGCCCGCCAAAATCTAAATTAGTGCAAATAGCATAATAGCATGTTCAGGTTGAAATTGCCCCTGTGATGTCTCATCGGGGTGGAAATTACACTTGAAAGAGTAATAATTTACTCATCATTGTCTAGTAGTAGGCTAATGTCAAGCCATTGATTGAATAGCATGATGGCTCATTCTAGTAAACTTTATCCATAATGAGACAGCATGATGCCTCTTAAGATTACAAGTGATCTAGGCAGTGATGCTTACTCATCATCATCTAGTATTTAATAGGCATTAAGCCATCAATTGAACAGTGTTATGACTTACTAAATAATTTTGTTCCCTAGGAGGCGATACCGGCTCTCAAAAAGGATCCTATGTGACAATATTCAAATGTTATCTCTTACAAAAGGAAAAAAAGTGTTAGCTGTTCGTTAGATAGCATAATGGCATGCTCGAACAGTATCACTATAATGGATGACATAATTCGAGGAGAAAAAGAAGGCATTGGTGATGATGTTCATTGATCATCACTTATGCAACAAAGAAATGATAAAAATGAGTAATAGGTAAACATTGTTTCCTTAAGTATCTTATTTTTTAGGTTAATCTAGCAGCATTTCGTATGGCCTGACATGGTTTGCCTCTTATGATTGACTATATGGGATTAAGTTGACTCTAAAAGGGTTCCCAAATCACTATTCCATCCAATATACCTACAGTAGTCCCTCGACAGAAATCTAGGCATGTGTGGCAAAGGGGCATAGTCATGCCAAAAGGTTGGGCTCATGCCTATAGTGATGCTGCCCATGACCCTAGTACCAAGTTCCCTAATTTAGGCAATGGATTCCTGGGGTGGCATAAGCAGCAGCTATGGGTTTGATCCCGACTTGGCCATGCCCCTTGCACAAAGGCAGTCTCGTGGCCCTTGCATCGGCAACGATGGGTTCCCTCATTCAGTTGTCTGTAGGGGATCGTGCTCTATGAGCCTAGCATAGGGCACCCCTAGCAGAAGTCTCTCGATCGAAAATCAGGCGTTTGTGGCGAATAAGGCATGGCTGGACCGAAAGGTTGGGCTCATGCCTACAGTGATGCTGCCCATGACCTCAATGCATGGTGTGTGTCAGGGAAACAATCAAACATTTTGTTTACTCCTTATTACCATTTTAAAGAAACTATTATATCTTTCTCTTTTTTTTCTTTGGGGGTAGAAAAGAACCTAAGCAATCATGGGAAGCATGAAAGCATAGAAAGTGATAGCAAATACATATCATGTATAAAGTAGATGAAAAAAGGGGATTACAAATAAATAATGACTAAAATAAAGGGAAACCAAGAATCATGATAAATTTTGGCTAGTTATAGGCCTAACTCCCTCTAAATAATTATCCCTAGTAGAGTCACCAGGTGTCGTGATATGCCACCCTCATATGCCCCGCTATGATTAAAAAATAATAAAAGGGAGAAAGAGCTCACCTTTAGATTATCCCTTGATTGGGATTTGAATTAGGCATGATAGGGTGAAGGTTGAAGGGAGAACCATCAGATGAATCACTCAAGCCGTCGCGACGTGCCTTTCCATACATGTGTGATGATGCGCTATGACTTAAAACAACAAAAAAGAGATGGGGCTTACCTTTGGATCATCCCTTGGTTAGGATTCAAATTAGCCATTATAAGGAGAAATTCAAAGAGAAGATCATTAGACGAAGTGCTCGTTCAAACGGTCATTAATGGCCATGACTTAGAGTTGCCATCGACCATTTTGGGCTAGGTATGATCGGATACCTATTAAAACTGGTGATTTTGAGTTACAAAACTTGCAACACCGATTATATGGACTACATATACTAGAATTTACCTTTAAGAGTCTGGGAGTCGGTTACGCTTGGGGAAGAATTAGCACCCCTACAGCACCCAAAATTGGTACCATCAGACATAAATTATCAAAGTTTCATTTTCCTCGATTTTTCATGCGATTATTATCTATGTGTAGTCCCCTTATTATGAATGCAAATTTCTTGTAAATATTAGATCTGGGCTTTTGTGATAAACATTTGATTAATATCTCTTTATGCAACCTAAAAAAAAGATAAACATAGAGGATTTGGTAAAATAAGATCCGGATTGATTTAGAAAAGGATACTGTACATCAAGCACTAGAAGGATACTGACATAGAGCATTGCCTCGAGTTTAATGAAATTCAAGTTTTTGAAAACATGAATGCAAGTCACCATCAAGAAGAAAAACAGGTTAGTAAGACATAAAGGGATACTAAAAATTGCATTAAAGATAAACACATAGAAACAAAAAGAAGGGGTAGTGAAGTTGTATCTTGTAATTGACTCTTTTATTGAAAAATTATCGAATTGACAATTTTCAGATGTGTTTGGACTCAAAGGCTATCTTAGGCGTAAAAAGGTTGATAAGAGGTTCAAAGAAGCCTGAAGGAGAGAAAACTTAGATTTTTTTATGTATTTTTAAAAAGTAAGGTTGAAGCATCCCCTTGAAGAAAACAGAGTTAGAAAATCTCCTTGGAAAAGCAGGGTTGGAGTATTCCCTTAGAAAAGTGGGGTTGAAACATCCCCTCAACAAGAAAGAATTTGAGTGATTTTTGAAAATTAGAATTTTTGGGAGTTTTTAAGAAAACAAATTTTAAGATGCAAAATCTTTTAAATTGGAAATCGAAATTAATTTTTTGAAAACAAATTTGAGTTTTGATCGGAGCCTGAAAGGACCTATGTCATGGGTCTTGATTCCATGGGGAAAATCATTGAATATATTTTGAGTCATTTAAATGACTAGAAATATTGGTCCAGGAAAATTCAAGCAATTTTCCCAAGTTTCGCAAATACAAGGGATAGCATCGCACTATCCACTTTCCTAAATTTATTTGGGTTTGGTTCCATGGTTCCTGGTGGCAAACGAGATACCATTGAAAAGTTAACTTGATAAGTATTAATATAAAAATATTCTAAATATCCTAGAAAGTAGGTTTTTAGGCGGAATTAATTTTTGAAACTGAGTCTGATTAGTACTGACAGCAAATGTAGGGAAAAAAGAATAATGAACTTTGAAAAATCATCCCAGACTCGTTTAGAATCGTTAAATTGCAAACGATAATTTTCAAAAAAGGGAATTTTATAAACTTTATAGGAAAAATATTTGAAAAATCCAAAAAAAAATTCTTTGATGGGTCAAAATTACTCAAATAGAATGTGAATCATTAATTCTAGAGGTTCCAGATAATGAAGATTTGAAAAATCATAACTTTTATATCTGAAACAATCTGGGGGCAAACAAGGCATCTTTCTAAAGGTAATCCAAAGCCTTTATCAGAAAAAATGCTGGAAAATTCTAGAAAAATCATTTGGAGTCTAGATATAATTTTTTTATAAGGGTCACTATGCTGCTAGTACCAAACCAGGGGTTTCTTCGGGTTAAGGCTTTTATGGTCATGTGTCAAGGCATTGAACATGCGAATGATTGAGATCTATTGTAGTGGAGTAATAGACCAATCCAGTCCCCATAGAATAGGTTGCCAAACCGTTTGCCATCCATACCAAGGTAACGATAAGCTCAAAACAAAACTCAAATTACGCACTTGAAAACATTTTTAATTTTTGATTAAAAATAGAATATATTTGACCTAATTAGGCCATGATTCCAAACACTTATATTTGATATATGCCAAGGATTGGAGAACCAATATATTAAAACATTAAATCTATGCTAACCCCATTGATTGAAGTTAGTATAGATTTAACTTGGGGTGGGTTTTTAAAAAATCAGATTTTAGCCCGTATCAAACAAACATTATAACAAACATGTTATAGATTAAATAAGTAAGCATGATGTCAAACACTCAATGCATAGTTAGGCACACATAATGTGGCATTTTAATAAGCATTAGGTTACTAATATACAAGTAATGACACAAACAACATTTGGTCATGTAACGAAAGATATAAAGCATCATAAATCAAAGTGTTGAGATGAAGCAAAAATATTAAAACTAAAATACAAGCTGGCCAAATGGAAATGAGGCAAGAAATATGATCTTTTAAACACCAAAATATCAAAAAAATTCATTAAACACACAACCACATTAAACAAGCTCAAAGAAATGCATGAATACTGCAAGATTCATGGTTATCATTCAAAAGGCTTGCCAAAATGACATGAAAAAAATAAAAATGAGAAAAGCAAAAGATGTAAAAGAAAGGGTGAAGGAAATATACCACAAAATAAACCTTGAAGCTTGCTTAATCTCCTTGTCAATATGATGCCTCCATGTTTGTGTTTTGCTCACTTTCGACTTTCCCTTCTTTTTTTTCGGTTGCAATAAATTTTTTTGTTGCTAAATTTTTTTTCTCTAGGGCTGGTGGCTAAATGAGGGGAAATTGGAGAGAGTTTTTTGGAAAGCCAACCTTTTGGCTTTATAGGAGGCCAATTAGCCAACACTATGCTAGGGCAAAAGGGGCACTTTTATTTTTTTTGTTATTAAAAATGATATGTCATAGTGTACTAAAGTGTGCTTTAAATTTTTAATTGGTCAAAGTACAAATACTTAACAGCAATTAGCCGCCAAAGTTCCAAAATATCCCTTGAATATCAATTTTTTTCCCCATGAAATACCCCACCATCAAGCAAATTGGGTCTTTAAAAATATCATTAACCCAACGCAATAAGCCTAAAATTAATTCAAATAATGAATATATTGAATCAAAATCATTTTAATAAGGCCCAACAAGAATTTTAAAATATTTTACAAGATAACCCAATACAATTAAACCAAATAAAATAATTTAATATGCATGTAGGCTCTATTTTACTTAATGTATATTTTTTATAAGACGTGGTTTTAAATTAAATAATTTATGACCCAATAAATTAACTAACATAGGCCCAAATAATATAATTAAATATGCACATGGGCTTTATTTCATCTAATGTATATTTTTTATAATACTTATTCTTAAATTAAATAATTTATGACCCAATATAATTAAATAAAATAGGCCCAAACAAAATTAATTAAATATGCACATGGGCTTTACTTTATCTAATGTATATTTTTTTTAAGGGGCTTGGTCTTAAGTTAAATAATTTACGACCTTACCTTAGCTAGGAATGATGCGGATTGGACATAAACTTGTATGAATGACCTCAATGCTGCCTCAGACAATGGCTTCTAATGCTTCGAATGTTGGCCCAAACAAAATAGGTGTCTACATTCCTCATGGACTTTAAAGTGACCAACCTAGCCTTAAAGTTTGCTTTTGACATAAAAGTGTTCCTGTGACCCTAAAGGACTCTAAAAATAATCAACATACCTCTAAAGTATGCCTTTAATATGGAAGTTCTCGATGACCCTATGGGACTTTAAAAATAACCAGCACATCCCCAAAAGTATGCCTTTGACACAAAAGTTTTTGACGACCCTAAATAACTCTAAAAATGATCAACATACCTTTTAAAGTACACCTTCAACATGAAAGTTCTTGATGACCCTAAAGAACTCAATTGTAAAATAAAGTCACTAACCTACCCTGAAGCGCATGTGACATGAAAGGTCTATGTGGCTGCAAAGGACGTGCTTTTCATGGAAATGACTAAATCACCCTAAATGGGTGACTTATAAACAAAAATAATCTACACAATGGAAATTGTTAATAGGTCACTAAACTTTCTACATTTGCACTTTGACCTTAAAATGGCTAAAAATGCATGAAATGCACTACCCTAGATGGGTAATTTACTTGTGAAATGACCTAATTAGCCACAAAAACAAAGTTTTGCTAATTGGTCCTTAAACTTTTCAAATTTTCAAAGTGACCTCTAAACAACTTGAAATGCATGATAAACTACTAATATGAACTTAAAAAACTGGACAAATCAAAAAATTGGCCTAAGACTATTAGCCTAAGACAAAATTCTCGTGCAATAAATTTTTAAATTTGCAATGTGGTCCCTATAATTTAACTATATTACTAAATAACCCAGAAATAAATTCAAATTTTGTAAAATAGCATCCTAACATTCAACCAAGCCCAAAATCCTTCAAAAAAATTCCATATAGAAACCAAAATGAAGCATGGCATTTCATATGGAATTTAAGCTACCAAGTGAAAATGCATCCATGCAAAAAATTACATATATCAAAATCCACAATCAATATGCATGCAAATAATAAAATCAAGAAAGCTATAAAATAGCATCTACCATTCGACCAAGCCCAAAATCCTTCAAAAAAAATTCCATATAGAAATCAAAATGAAGTATGGCATTTCTTATTGAATTTAAGCTACCAAGTGAAAATACATCCATACAAAAAATTACATATATCAAAATCCACAATCAATGTTCATGCAAATAATAAAATCAATAAAGTTATAAACACATAACATAAAATGGAATTAAGTATGCACATGCAATATATGTTTCTTGAAAAACCATCAGTACTAAATTTCATGAAATAATAAATCATCAAAACACCATGGGACATGCAACATAATATGGACATGAAATTTGAACACGCAACTTCTAAAATAAAATCATGAAGATTATGACAAGAAAAAAAATCAAGAACTAAGCATGAATGAACAATAAACTCATCAACACCAAGATCATCACCAATTCATACAAACATAATGAAGAACATCCAGACTTTCAAAGCATAATTTTTATGAACATTAAGTTCAATGATAAAAGGAAAACTCAAGAAACTTGGTTATTGCTTTCACCAAAGTTAATTAGGTTCATGAAGCTTCCAATCAAGGGGATGAAACTTTGAAAATCAAGGTGGAGGAAGATGAAGATGAATAGTGTAAAATAAAAGAAACTTTGAATGAAATTAAAAGCAAAATACCTTTATTCAATTAAAACTCTTATTTTTTTTTATTTCAACCTAAGGTTTTGAAAATAGGTTTCTTTTCCTTAAAGAAATTAGATAAAATTCAAGTAAGAGTTTTGGTTTTGTTGGAAGAAAAAAGAAAAAAAATGAACTTCCCCCAAGCATATCAATTGAATTCAGCCAAGGAAATTAGAGGCTTTTCCCATCATGCATGCTTGATATGTGGAATTTGGTTTAAATTGTTATTAAAATAAATAAGAATTAATTTAAAAATGAATATAATAAAATAAATAAATAATGCTACTATATTATAAATATAGTCCATGTGACAAAGTAACTCATTAAATTTAATTTTATAAGTTTTGCATTAATTTCCTAAGCTTATGTAACCAACTTGGTAAATAAAGTCCTACATTGAAAAAAAATAGCAATAAAAAATATAATTAAAAATTCTAATTAAATAAAAATTATAAATAGTAATATCATACGAAAAAAGTATAATTTACAAGTTAAATTAATCAAATGAGCTTGATTTACTAAGCTTTGGATTGATTTTCCAAGCTCATGTGATCAAGTTGAAGAGAAATTTTAGAAATTGGAAAAAATTATTTTCATGAATGAAAATATTTAACTAAGGTCTTATTGATATGTATATGGAAAATAATTAAGGAATTCATAAGTAGCAAGCCCTTAATTAAAAATCAAATGAAAAAATTTAAAGGAAAAGTACTAAATTGCAAAGAATAAAAGTTGAGTCAAAATTTATGTACACAAGGTTTCAATTAAAATTTTACATGTGATAAAATTCCATTGAGAATTAAATCATACAAAACTCTAATTGAGAAACCATAAGGAACAACTAGATTGAGGAAATCATTATGTAGCAAGTTCTAATTAAATTAAATGGAAGAAATTAAATAAAAAAGGATTAAATTGTAAAAGAATAAAAGTTAAATTAAAATTCATGTGTTGAAAAGATGTCCTACGTGAGACAAATCAAACTAGAAATTTAAACATGTAGGAATTTCAAGTAAAGGCCATGAGCAAAATTTGGATTTATGGAATTACTATGCAAAAAACAAATTAGAATAAATTTAGGTGCAAAATCTAGAAAAATCCCAAAGGAATTAAAATTAAGAAAAATCATGGGAATTTTCCCAAAGTCTCGTGTATCAAAAACATTTACATTTCATGCTCCAAAAGTATTTAGTGGGAAATTCATATATTCATATCCCAAGTAGGATATTTATGCATGAATTTAAAATAAAAAATAAAAATGCCAAGTGTTGAAATTCTTAAAAAATATAATCAAAATGAATTGATAAAAGATATCATGTGTGGAAAAAGAGAAAATTAAAATTAAAAGTCCTAAAAAGTTTATGAAAACAATCTTTACAATAAAAAATTCCATATTTGCAAAAAGAAAACTTCAAAAAGTTGATTTATATATGAAGAGGATGAATTCTGAAATATTCAATCAAGTATGAAGAAGTCGAGAACCTTAAACTCAAAAAACTCTTACAAAAGCACCTTGCGAAATAAAAAATTTCATACTAAATTAAACAAAAAAATTCCAAAACAAGCTCAAGTTTAAAAAAGACAAACTGGGTTCAATGCATTTATCAAAATATTTATCGATAAAAATAAAAAATTCAAAGCCTAAAATAAGTTTACAAAAAAATTTTGTCAGTAGAAAACGTAGATACCATGAAAAATTGAAGTTGATCTAACAATTTGACATCCTGTTATATAAATGCTGATGTGGAATTTTTATCCATGTTTTTTTTTTATTTTTTAAAGAGAATATAACCATAAATATTGTGTAGTTATTTGTAAAAATATACGATAGTTGACTTTTGAGTTTCGCAAAAAGGGACTAAAATTTTCTGAAAAGGTAAAATTAAATCAAGGATAACATATTTAAAAATCAAACCCTAATTTTATGGAAAAAAATTTTAAAATTAACTTTTCTCTCTAAAATTCATATTGTTCTAATTGGTTTTTGTCTCTACAAACCTTAAAATTGCAATTTTTTGATCATGCGTATAAGCGATCATCTTAACATAACCTAATAGGTCCTAAAAGTCCTGGTCCATATGGAAGAGGTTGACCCCCATCAAGATAGCCACCCAATTTTCAATTTTAGCAGTTCTAGATTGTCGGAAAGAAGGTTTTCATGAAATTAGGTGTCTATAGTCCTTAATTCTTCTAAATTTTGCTTTGTTTGTTGCGAAGGTTTAGGTGCAAAACATTGATGTAGTACACCATATTCCTCACAAAAAACATCAAAGTTTGTAAAAATTCTTCTCACCTTCATCACTATGAAGAATTTTAATTTTCTTTTCATGTAAATCTTTTACTTTGGATTTATAACATTTAAAAATTTCAAATGCTTCATCTTTATTTCTCATTACATGCAGATAAGTAAAACTAGAGCAATCATTAGAGTTGGCAATTGGGCAGGTTCGGATAGGTTTGAGTCGAGTCATTTTTGGATTGATTTTTTTGGGTTCGGGCTAATTCAAGTTTGGGCCTATTTAGGTTCAGATTCTTTCGGGTTCGAGCCAATTCAGGTTTGGGCAATTCGAGTTTAAGTCTACTTACGTTCGGGTCTATTCGAATTCAAGTTCAGGTTCAGGTTCAAGTATGTTTTACATTATTTTTTATTTTATGTTAAATGTAATCACTTTTACATAATTTCGAATTCTAAGCCCAGGCCTGAATTTGGCCTGGTCCAGCCTGAAGAAATATTAGTTCGATTCCATGGGCCTAGACGTGGCCTGAAAAAATTTCAAACTTTAAACTCAGGGCCGAATTTGGCCTAGCCCGCCCATTTAAGCACAAATCACTGTTCATAATATTAAAACATTGTTTTTATATTAATATGTATATATTTTATAGTTACATTTAAATAAAAATATATTATTTTATTTAAAAAAATTATTTTGGCTTAAGCCTATCTGAAACTTAAAATCTGAGATCCGAGCCTGATTGTGTCAAGCCTATTAGGCTGGACGAGCTGTCCAACCCATGGGCAGTTCTAATTTCTAGTCTAATATGTGATTTTTTTTATTTTTGATGTGATATTATCTATTATGGCTTTCATATTTTTTAATTTACTTTATTACTCAATTATACTATTATCATATTCTAATTATCATTTATTGAAATTATAATAATAATAATATTCAAAGAAGTGTTTAAAAGTTTACTACTAACATACATAAACTCTTAATATTTAATGCATTTAACTGATTAAATTAAAAAAATGTGATAAATGGATGTATACTTTGTTGATAATATTTTCAAACTCAAGATATGATTACTTTTTGATAAATTATTATTTTATCATATACAGACCTATTCAAAGGTTGAGCTACCCACTCAGCTCAATTGGGCCTAACCTACGTTCTTATATTTTTATTTCAGACTAGCTCAACCTAACTCGGAATAATGATTTTAAATTAAAATAAAATATATTTTATTTAAAATTAATTATAGAATATAAAATATTAATAAAAATATTTTTTAATGTGATGAACAGTAATCCTGGCTTAAATGGGTTGGTTTAGGCATGTTTCATAAGGGCCTAGGCTTGGATTTTTAAAGAAATATAGGTCGTAGTCCGGCTCGACTTATGAGCAGGTTTAATCATATATAAAATATAAATTAAGTTTTTAATATTTAATTAAATTATTAAAAGAATATTAAAATAAAATTTATAACTAATGTTTTTACTTTATGAAAAATAATTTAATTATAATGTCATCATATTTATTTTTAGTATTAAATTCGTGTTCAAGTTTAGGTTTGGCTTGGGTTCGAGTTCTTTCGGGTTCAGGTTCTTTTGAGTTCGGATTCTTTCAGGTTCAGATCATTTTGTGTTCAAGCCATTTTAGGTTTGGGTTTTTTTCAGGTTCTGTTCGAGTTCAAGCACAGGTTTTTTGGGGTAAATTTTTGAGTTTAGGTTTATTTTGTTACCTCTAGCAATCATCTATAAATGTTATAAAATACCATTTTTCCACCTATTGCGAGAATTCCATTTAATTCATTAACATGCGAATGTATTAATTATGGAATTTTTGTATTTCTTTCTACCTTAGGAAAAGGTTTATAATTGATTTTTGATTGAATACATATTTCACATCTATCATTAAAATCATTGCACTAAAAGGAATATAATTATTTTTATGCAGATACTGCAGAGATTTAAACTTTAAATTCACTAATCTAGCATGACATAATGAACAAGAATCAATAATATAAAAATTAACTTAATTAATATCAATACTGAGTTTGAAGATACCTTTACAATTACCCTTTCTCACATATAGATCATTCATAAGCAAGATAGCCTTATTAACTTCTAGGATAACCATTAACACTTTCTTACAAAGCAAACTAGTAGACATTAAATTCTTGCTCAAATGTGAAACATGAAGAATATTTATTAAAGATAATTTCTTTTCGGAAGTAAAATTTCGGCTAATTCTTGTTACCTATAAGCTTTTCACAATTTGCAACTTTTTCATAGTTTTTGGCGTGCTCTTGATTATTGCATACATGGATAGTAGCCTCAGAATTAAGCCACCATTCACAAGACTTGGCATGTGATGCCAGATTAATCATACTGATGTGCAAGATTTGGATTCCTCTAGTGATATTACTGTTAAGTCTCTTTTCTGGGCAACATTGCCTTGGAATTAGAAGTTTTCTCTAAGTGGTTGCCTTTCTTAAAAAGTTTGTAATCTTTAATGTAATGCCCTTTTTTGCTACAATTGCAACACAACCGTTTCTTTTTCTTATCTTGTTTGTCCTCAAATCAGACAAGATCTCTCATTTACCTTTCTAGGCATTCTTTTTCTCATTTTTACCTACATAATTCACTTTAGAATTTAAAGGAAGATACACTACATCGCACTTTTCAAGTTCTTCTTGACTGTAAAAATGCCTTATTATCTTTTTAAAAATGAAGTCCTCAAACAAATGTAGGAGTTTCTTTTCATGCCCATTTCATTTTGAAGGTAATTTAGAAATTATTGCCTTAACTTGTAGTGATTAAGGAACTATAACCTTTAAGCATAAAGCCTACTAACAAAGAATTGTAGTTCATAAATTGGATCCATTATGAGTATGTTATCAATCATTTTGAATTCAAAATATTTCATCAAGAGAAATTTATTTGTACGTTGTTTTTCATTATTGTATTTTTCTTCCAATGACTTTCAAATCTCAATCAGAGACTTGATTGACATGTAAAGATCATATAGGCATTCAGGATGTATCTCAACAAATGAACTCATCATCCTTTCATCTTTTCTTTCATTGTACCACTTTTTCTTTTTCTTTAGACTTGCATCGTTAGTAGGATCATTTTATTAGCTTTAAATTTGGATTTAGGATATTGGCAGTGCTCAACATGGTAAGAAGAAACATCATCTTATTATCCTTGTATTAGTTTAAATTAGTATCATCTAATCAATCTAATTTTATGAACTTTTGATTCATTACTTTGTAGGCAGTATTTGTTTCTATGGCCATTTCTAATAATACACTAAAATTGTCATGAAAATGACATATATGGTATATAAAAAATAAAATCTAAATCAAGACTTCAAGGCACGCTGAATCGCTTTCTTTAGATAATTATTCCCCGCACATAAACTTTGCTAAAGGGTTAAGGCAATAACATTTCCACGATATTGTGAAGACTTAATGAAGTTTGCAATTATAATATTGAAGAATTCCCTGACCTATTATTCTTTATAATAAAATATGATTATTTTGGCATGATCATTTTGACTAGTAGGATTGACGTATATAAACCAAAAGACACAATCAAAATGTATGTCTCAATTGAAAAGTCATTTCACAAATCATAGGTCCATAGCAGCCACTAGCTATAAAGATGCATTCTTTTATCCAAAAAGGCATCATTTCATTCAAAATGGTTGCCATGCATCCTATCATCCAAAGTGGTTATTAGATAGTTATAAAATAGATAATCCAACATTGCAACGATTATTATAGCAGATAAGTATAATTTCATAGGTATTTTGAAAAAAAATCTTTAATATATAAGTTCTTTGTGCTTCCAAATTAAAAATCCCCGTTCCATCTTTAGCCTCAAATAAACTTTACAATCATGTATTTATGTATTTTAACACTACAAAATAAAAGACTTTCAGAGACAGAATAAAAGAACAATTACAAAAAAAACTCCTCTTTATCTTGAATTTAACTGTAAATGAATGTTGTTCCTGATTTAATTACAAAAAAACTCCTCTTTATCTTGAATTTAACTGTAAATGAATGTTGTTCCTGATTTAATAGAATTAGGGACAAATATCATTCCTAAGACTTTTTACAAACATAGTTTTAAATAATGACTATTATGAATAATTTTTTTTATCTCCCAAACTTTTAAGGATAGTTTTTCATCTTTTGAAAATAATTATTGATTTTTCAAAATTTCACCTTAAAAAAATTATATAATATTTAAGTTATTATATATTTATATAAAATTTGATAATAATTCGTATTTATAAATTTTAATACGTTTGTATATTTGCATCATATTTAAATTATTTTTTATATAAAATTCTATTTTATTTTAAATTCTAATTATTTTTATATATATTTTTTGAATTATATATGTATTATGTAATTTGCGTTATATCTAAACTGATCTAGCCCGAATGCTACTCAATTTTCTCGGTGAGCTCTTGGGCACGAACCTAGGCTTCGGCTTGATCGAGATAATGTTTAAGTTCTGTGGCCTCAGCCAGAAATACTTCCATTTAGGCTAACTAAAGATTAACTCGAAACAACCAGTGACGAATGAAGGCCTGCTAGGCTAGAAGCACTTGTTGGGCCAACATAAAACTAGCATCGAGACAGCCTAAAGAGTTTTTTAATAAATGAAAATTGATGAAGCAGCCGACCTTGGGTCCAACTTTGGTTCGTACGTAGACTCTGCATATATAATTTGCATACAAGTGTCATAATATATAAAATAATTTCTGGCGCATGGAACTATGGCATGAGTTTATATATTTATGTATGAAAATCTTAGTTTAAGAAAAAAAAATTATAAATTTTAAAATTTAAATAAAATTATTTTATAAAAATAATGATATAAATTAAGTTCTATAGTAAAATTGAACTACATATATGTATATGATTGAATTACCATTTTGTTTATATCTATGTCTTTCTTTTTATTTATCTTTTTTCTTTTGCTAGGTAGGAAGAAAGCAATACTTCTGAGTCAGAGAAAAGAAGCAAGACAAGCTAGCAATATCATGGAAGAGAAACACATTATCCAAGAAAGAGGCAAAGAGAGAAAAGAAAAATTAAAACCCTTGAAAAAGCTCCAGCCCCAGCTTTAGCCTTACCGTTGGTCTTTCGTGTTAGGTTGAAATCGTGAAAGGTAACAGCAACAGGACGTAAGTAGTTTTTTTTTTTTTTTTCTTTTTAAGCTAAGTAAATTTTTTCATCCAACTGGGCAGAAAAGCCATGAATGGTCTCTGCATAAATGGGAAGTTGCTGTGTCTATCTTCTGTATAACCCACTGCCCTATGGCCCTGATTCTGATGAGAGGGCGACATATATGAATGTGAACGAATGGAGTTTGTTTGTGTCTGCGTGTTTGGAGACGTTGTGAGAGGGACGACTGATGTGTGTCGTTTAACCCTGACAACTGTGGCACTGAAAAACATGGCGTTTATATCCATTTTACATTTATTTCAGAAGAGGGGGGGCAGCAGTTGGAAAAGTACCATCAGATTCCTTTCTCTCTCTCTCTCAGGCTTTGTTTTGTATTGTATTGATAATGGGATTCATATTTATGAATGTTTTTAGGTTATAAATTACACATTGGCCAGTAGTACTATTCTTTAATGCGGGATGGGGAAGGGAAGGCCACTTCCATTTTCTGACTTCTCCAGGTTACAAAGATCTCCAAGCAGTCCAAACAGAAAATCCAACATAATTAAAAGCTGAGGCAAAGGAAATTCAGTTTTTACAAGTGTCTCGGCTGCCCTATTTCAAAGTAATTGTCCAAAGTAGGAAAACCTAATGAGGAACAGTTATGGTTGTAAATTAAATGATAAAGTATTCAGAAAAAAAATGCATGATCAATATTAACTGATCAACTTATTTCCCTGTAGTACTTTACCAACAAAGCCCATCACTATATGCTTCCATTTAACCAAATTAATGAACAAATTACATCACACAAATTGCAGGATACAACACTCCACTAATCAATAACTTGAGATTATCAAAACAACCATTTTCGGTATATTATATATCAGCAGAAATATGAGGTGAGGTGGAATATGAAAGAAAAAGAAGTTGGTGTACGGATGTGATGGAGTGATTGATTTATGTGTTAGTAACCTTTGTAAGATTTGTTCGAATATCATTTTCAACTTCACCTTCTGTTATAGCTGATGAAATGTAACTCACAACTAGAGACTTCTCTCCTGGAGGTGTTCTTGCCTGAAATCGCTGCTTGCAAGCATGGCAAGTAATTTGAAGAATGGTGGAGTTGATTTGCTTTATTGCATGATCTTTTAAAGCTTGAACCTTTTCTAATTCAGCTTGTGCCTGTAGCCTAATTCTTTTTGCCTTGGCAAACTCTTGCTCAGCTAATTCAATCTGCCTTCTCGCTTGCTGTCTTGCCTCTTCGGCATACGCTTTCTCTGCCATCGCCGACATAAACTGCTCGCGAGCTTCTTCTTTTAGCCTCGATGTAACAAAGTATGGTTTCTCATGAATCTCCCGATGATTTGATTGCTTGCCTGCTTCCTTGTTTGTACAAGTAACCGTTGATTCAACTTTGTCGCCAATATCAGATGAGCTGATTGAGAGCTGTAACAGCGTTGAATGATTATTATCATCTTTTTTAGGGGAAACTGAGACCTCAGCGGCATTTGATGTGGTTAAGAGTTGAAGCTCCAAATTGTGGTATTGCGCATTTCTAGGGGAACTATCCTTTGTAGGGCTGAAAAACATGGTATCTGTTGTCTTTGCCAACACCAAACTAGGCCAAGGAGGTGTACTGAAATTGGTATCACCAGATGGACTGGGGCTTGAAGCTGTTCGCGACAAGCAAGCCGGCTGCTGCTGTGCTTGTCGGACTGGCCGGGTGCGCCCCATATGGCATGAATCTTGATGTTCAATGAAACTCTCAACTCTACAAAGGATAAGGGGAAAATGAAATAAAAAATAAATCAGAGAGAGATAGTTTGGTAATAAAAGTTAAACAGCTGTTAAGTAGCACAAAAGTGGCAAATTGAAAAGGAAATATTCAAGAGTCCTTATCTAGTAGGTGTCTTTATTGATGAAGATGGATGGTAGAAACAAGGAAAAAGAGAAGAAATCAAAGCCATGAAAGTATTTAATATACGGTATCTGTAAAGAAAGACACTGAAATCTATAAAATTAATGGCCCTGGAATAGGATTGATTGTGATAGAAATGTTAGAAGCAGAATTTATCGATTAAAAAGAAGGAACAATTCAATAACATGATATTAAGATCAAACTGAAAGATAATCATTCAAGTTTATATATATATATATATATATATATATATATATATGATCACATGAAATAAAATATGATTGTCAGTCACAAATGAGCGTAGGTATTTGGCCGATAGGATTTGAAACCGAGGACAAGGGTAACACGACCAACGGAAACTGATCATCGGGAAATGTGTTCAACTGCCTATAAACAGCTGTTAAACACACTGGATTAAGGTTCCATCAGTCAAAACAAAGTAACATTTTTTTTTCTTTCCTTTTGTTTTTCCTTTCGCTTTGCAAGTCAAAAAAAAAAACACTCAACGGAGAGAATTCAATATATAATAATTATGGTTTGGAACTGATAAAACCTTTTTACTTTAAAGTACCAAAACATGAAAAAGCAAAAGAAGCTTAAAATCCAGCAAGCAACACCATTTAGCATAGATTAGATCTAAAACACTGTTGATTGCTTTTTGAGGATAAAAAGAGGGAAAAAAAAGAAGAAGCAAGAAGTAGACAGGAATTGAGATATTTATGGTCAATGTCTATGTGAAAGGAAAGAAACTTTAAAATTAAGAAGAACCTTGAAAAAACTCTGCCGCAGTCGCAAGAATGGCCTCGAGTGCCACAGGTTTTAAGATGGGCCTTATAATCAGATTGAACTGCATAGCCTTTTGAACATTTCTCGCACACCCATTGCTTGTGGTTGCTGTGTTTTCTCCTGAAGTGCTTCTTGATCCCAACCAAATCGCCTAGAGCATGGCAGGGGTCATGGTGCAAGCAACTAGGCTCCGGGCAAACAAACACCCGCTTTCTCACCACCGGAGTTTCTCTCTTGAGCAGTTTCCATGGAACCTTGTGTCGCCGCCTGTGCATCTGTAGGTTTTGATCCCTCTGAAATCCTTGGTTGCAGATCTCACAAACGTAACGATCCGATTCCAGTAGTGTTCTAGGGGAGAGAGAAACCACTTCTGCATCTGGATCTGCATCAACCCAAGTTTATATATTACGTATATTTATATTTAAATTACAAAGGAAAATCGATCATAAAAAAATAAAAAACACCGATTTTCTTTTGGATAATTGGATAAAAATCATATCACATATGCTGCATATATATGAAGATACCTACCTGGCGTTCCAGCCGGTCTTCTTTTTCTCTTATTGTTACTATTACCATTCTCTAACTCCGAAGAAGGAACCGAAGAACAAGGGTTATGAGTCAACATAGGTAAAATTACTACACAGAAACCTCTTCTTAGGGCGATTAACTACTTTAATATAAAGCCAAACAAAGCAATATATATTTCCTCTGCCAACTGCTGCTGGTCTTGGCTATTTCTTCTCACTCTGTAAAGCTGATCAAAGAGTCTGTATATTTTATATAAAAAAAAAATTGAAAAAGGGACAGAGAAAAGCTAGTAGAACATGAGATGAGAAGAAGGTGAAAAAAGAAAAAAAAGGCCTTTCTTTGGGTTTGATGATCAGCTTTCTTTCTTTTTAGGCTTTAAACATTCAGCTTTTGTATCAGCTTTTTTTTCTCTCCAACTCCAACCCTCATCTTCATCAGGTATTGTGTTGTGTTGTGTGTAGTGTAGGGTGTGTCCTCCTCAATAAAAACTTGTTTAAAAGGAAGTAATGAGACACAGCCAATCAAAATGGATGAAACTTGATCCCCACAAAGGCAAAGTGAGATGGGCCAAATTTCAGAAACATCCCCCACAAAGAAACAAGCATCTCATAATTCATCTCCCACGTAAGCTACCAAATCAGCTCCTGTTTTTCTAAACCTTTCCAAACACGGTTTTGTATTGTTTCACACAGTTTGATTTTTATTAGTTCCAATTAACAAACGTTTTCACTTTCTTTGGTTTAGACGTATATTAAAAAAACATAAAGTACATCTATTACTTGAATGATGCAAATCCATTATTCCCTGTGCAAAACTTTTATTAATCACGTTGATCAAGGGAGGGATTTAAATTATACTTGTAGATAAAATAGTATCGATTTTATCATGATTATAAATATAATAAATATTATTATAATTAATTACATAAATATCAATGAAAAAATTAAAATTATAAAATAACGCTCGTAATGTTAGGCTATGATTGCTATTTAAATTTGTATTTTCTTACCTTATTTATATAATTATTACTAATTAAAAAATATATATAGATAAAAGGAAATGCATGGATGGGTAAAATTAATAAGTTATATTCATATCAAATTATTTATTTTTGGAATCCACAATATTGAATTTAAAATTATTATTAGTAAAACTTAGATTTTTGTTTACACGTAGAGGAGTCCCTGGCAGGGCTATGATTCGAAAATTTTCAGAGTTTTAGTCAAATTCTAATTGAGTTTGACTCAAAAATTTGAATTCAGTATTCATAAATAATAAAAAATAAAAAATATTTTTATATTAATATTTTTATATTTTTATAATTAAAATTCAAAAAAAATCTTTTTAATTATAAAATAATAAACTAAATTAAAAAAAATTATGTCTAAGACCCGACATAAGTCAAAACATTTCTTTATTTTCATAACTTTTAACAGTTCTGTTTTTCCTATCTATGTACATATACCTTAAAAGAATCCACAGAGGTAGACAGTGCAACTCGCCCTTTTTTTCAGAAGTTTTAGGAAAATTAAAAAATGGGTTCATCAATTGAAAATACTTTCAATTTATATTATGATAATAAATAATTACAGAAAAGGGATTTGTTACTTCTGTGTTGTGTAGTGCATACTAAACCAACATACCGGCTTTACTACTCGATATGGACCGTTATTAATATGTAGCAATCTATCTCAATTGGCAAAAGATTTTGATTTTTTGATTTTTAATTTATTTATTTGATTATTTTAAATTAATTTCTCATTTTTTATCTTGATTATTTTATTTTTTAATAATTATGTTTGAAAATAAAATATATTCATTTAATTCGACTATTGTACCTAATCAACATTAATTTACTATATTTTAAATTTTTTTTAATTATTTGATGTATAAAAATTTTGGGTATAAATCATTATAATTTTAAAATTTATGTTTGTATATAAACATATATATATGTATATGTATGTAATAGAGATATATTTGCATATTTATAAAATATATATTTTATTAAGAAACTTGAAAATAAGTTACATATATATACACACACCAATAAACTCAAAATGATATGTCAAAATGCATTGATACTCATATATATTAATACTAAAATAAAAATGATATACCCACCGGTACTGCTTTGCTTTTGTGACAAAAAATTTTGAAAGAATTACAAAATTAACCAATAAATCAAAAAATTATCATTTATTATCAGTCTAATAAATAATTATTATAAAGTAAATTATTTACTTTTTTTAATAGAGAAGTAAGTTTTTAAAGAATTACAAAACGAATCAAGAAAAAGAATATTTATTATATACTCTTATTACAAAATATTTATATGAAGAGAGATTTTTCAATGTACCAAAAAGATTTTCAATTATTTTTTTTTCCCTTTGAGAAGAGCAAAATAAAGACCAATAAGAGTAATTGGTAGGTTTCGGCTCCCACAATTGAAGAAAATGAAATCCGATTGATATAAAAGTCGGCTTAATTTTTTTTTTTATGAATTGCATTTTATAATTTTATGTTTTATTACTTAAAATTAATTTAATAATATTTTTTATTTGTGAGGAAGTTTTAATTTAAAATATTTAATTTTTGTACTAAAAATATAGTTATTTTAATATCTAAATACATATTAAAACATTTAAAAATATTTAAATAATTAATTATTATTTAATATGAATAAAATTATATAAAAAATTCAAGCCCTATCGAAGTGGGGAGACATCATAGTACAAAAACAATATTTTATGATGCTGAAATGACCAAACTGCCCTCATTTGTGATCAAATTAAATCTCAACAAGCTTTTCTAAAGTTGACGATTGACACCGAAGATGTTAAGTCGCCCTTGGGGGTATAGCAGTCAATGGAGTGTCATGCTTGCTTTCGGTTCATTGATGAGTATGTTTTGATGCTTTATCAATTAAAACTTTTTTTTTTATATAAAATTCTAAGTTTTTTAGCATTCAATAAATATTGTTTAAATTTGAGTATATATGCTAATTCTTAATTAACTTTTAACTGATGATTGGTTTTCTCATTGAGCTCTATAGATCTAGTGAATTTAGTTTTCGGATTTAGTTTTTTTTTCTTTTGTGTATTTCGGATTTAGTTTTATTAAATTGATTTTAAGTAAAACATCTTAAAAACTTGGTTTAAGGAACCTCGATTAAGTTGTTCGAGTGAAATGATTCTTGTGATGAATGGACAATTGGGTTTGGCTTTCGTCAAGAGATTCATTTAATGTATTTTGGTTAATTTAGCTTTACACTTGAAAAAGTCTTGGCCGAAAAAGGTTTGGGTTTGAAAACAAAATGCGGATTAAGAAGTTTAAGTATTAGTATTATTGAAAAAAATTTTGTGATGAATTGAAATATTAAAAAGAAATATGTATGAAATAATAAAAGTAGATATGATAATATCAAAGTCATTTTAATAATAATTAAAAAAAACTCTGTTTTTCAATTGCAAAAATATAATTTTCTTGATTTTTTTTTATTTAGGTTACTAAATCATAATTTTAACATCATAAATCAATTTTTTTTATTGGTTTAACATTGAAGTTTAAGTGAAATACAACTTTTATTTTCAAATTGAATGCTAAATGACAGGTTAAGAATATGTGAGAAAATAACTAGCAATTTCTTACTTTTACGTACCCAATTAATTAAAGATCACAAAATTCTGAAAAATTCTGAGTGAACGCTTTTAGCATGAGGATTGAAATACTTAATTTGGATGGACGACGAGAGCTCCCCTCATATTGTCATCATGTTGTTTTAGTATTAAAATCTGACATTGGATTTTTAAAAGCTCAGTGACAAAACGATCACTCGGCGTGTTGGGAGGGCTCCCACCTTACATCCAAGTACACTTTATGGTGAGGAAGCCATTTTAATTCATTATTAATCTTTCATGCTATGAATTTTATTTTATTATTTTTTTTAAGTTGAAGGTAAAGGAATAATTAAATTAATCTTAGATTTCAACCTTTTAAACAGAAATAATAATCATCATCATTAAGCAAAAGCTAGCTAATTAGTTAATTCATGATTGTTTAACATGAATCGCTTATATGATAGTTATCCTAATTTGATAGCAACATGCAACCATTATTAAATGAGTAACACAATTGATGGTAACTAACGAGTAACAACGAAGATCATATAAAGCAAATTTGATTTTTATTCTTTTTTCTATTTTAGTATTATAAAAAGGTCTTGAAAGAACTCCACGTAAATCTTGTCTAGGCTTTGAAACTTGCACCCCTATTTTTTATTATTTATTAGGTAATGAGGTGGTGAGGGCAGCAATGATAGTGTTATATTTTAAGTTAGGAAAATCTATTAATTAAGGCGTTGCTTAATAAATTGAAAAAGAAAAATTGTTGTTGAAATTTAATTATTAGTTTTGAAGTTATAAGTACTAAATTTATATTATAAAAATTATTCTGAATGTTACTAAAGATTAAGTACTAAATCCTAATTCTATTGTTTGATTAGTGTAGATATAAAATTTATAAAATACTTAGTCTTACCATTTTAATTTTATTAACATAATATTTTATATTATTCTGAATTATTGTGGATAAAAGTTAAAAGGTTAAATTAAATATTTAATTTTGTAATTAAAAAAGAAATAATTTAGTTTAAATGTAGAATTTTTAAAAATAAAATTAACTTAATATCCTAAATTAAGTGATAAATTCAACACATTTTTTTGTTTTGTTACGACTATGAGTTATGTTACCCTAAACTTTAATGAAATAAGGACTATGAATAATGTTACCTGTCCCATCATTTTTACCTCACATATTTGTACTTTTTAACATAGCATATTGGTTTTTGTTAAATTCAAAGGCATATAAAACTGGATAAATTATTTCAGTCGTAAATGAGATATTATAATTTAATGAAATTATCCCATTCTTTATTAATGGTGTTTTTAAATTTTACTTGAATTTAATTAGTTGAGTGGCAGATATCTCTTAAACTATAATACTTTTTTTAAAAAATTAATTAAAGAAATAAAATAAAAGAATGATTTTTAATTTTATTTGTGAAGGTAAAAAAACAATATACTGGTATACCAAGTACAAAAGTTTACTGTTAAACTAATAATTATTATTACACGTGAAAAAGGACAAATATAGTGAAATAAAAGTGATGAGACGAATTGTACGTTTTTATAAATATAATACTTTTTATATAGGCATCGATCTAGAAGCTAATGGAAAGCTAATTGAATGAATTATGCTTACTTTCCTGGGCTTATGAATGTGTGTAGTATTGAATATTGATTTAATAATTAACTAAAAAAGGAAAAATAAGTTAATCAGCATAAAGTTTTTAAGAGTTTTGATCTTATGAATCCGGTTATATAATTTAACGAAAATTTGAAGTAACTTAGTAAGAATTATAGAATCTTAAGTCGATTTAAAAATAGGTTAATGTACTTTGAATTTTCTATATCAATTAGATTTCATAGGTGATGAATGGATGTGCGAAGGAGAGGATCATCTCTCAATCACAGAAGAATCTAACAAAACAGCAAACTCCGACACCAGCAATGTCGCCTCCTGTTTGGTGGCTGCTGCTCTCACGAAAAAGTGGGACCCCTTTGCCCCCGAACAAACCCTTAATATCTGCATGTAACCACAATTTTTTTTTTTTCATTTTAATAAGGAGACCCAAGATAGATAAAAGAATTATAATTATTTGGATTTTAATTTAAAATTTTTTGTACATGATTTTTAAAAAATAATTATATTAATTAATTGAATTAAATTTTTTATTCATATATTTTTTGGTTTCTATGTACATCTACAAAAAAGAAATGACCTGATTTTTAGAATTAACAAGTGAAATTGACAAGTTAATTCATATCTTTTGAGTATATTAATTAAAAATAAAATATGTGATAATTTTTTAATCAATCTATTAATATAAAATTGTCTATAATTAATGTATAAAAATGAACAATGATTAGTATTTATAAGTTCTAATGATTTTAAGCCAATATAAAAGTGAAATTTATATATATATATATTTATAATTGAAATTGTTAAAATATAATCTCTAGTTACTAAAATTAAGAATCCAACATTCTATTAGCAGATCAAATGATTGTTGGAAAAAAAAATAAAGTGGTAGGAATTCATATTCTTTTCATAATCAAGAAGGGAGCTTTTAATTTAAATTTCATAAGCCAATTTAAATTAGTGGTGACCTATTTGATTAATATTGTCAACTCAATATTTTTCTCATTTATAAATTATGATGGGCACACGAAAGTTAT
The DNA here is from genome assembly GCA_038381775.1 of Adansonia rubrostipa. NCBI lineage: Eukaryota > Viridiplantae > Streptophyta > Magnoliopsida > Malvales > Malvaceae > Adansonia > Adansonia rubrostipa. The sequence goes on along the minus strand of JBBYHM010000027.1, from coordinate 13,537,210 downwards.
CTATAACCACAAGTCGGATTAAAACTCCATTAGCTATAATTTTTCCTTAATAAAAGTACTAATTAAATTTTAAAAGAAAGCGCAATGAGACTTGTATAAAAAACCTAATATACTATCAGATGAAATTTTAAATTTTACTATTGAATTAAGAGGTTGTCTCATATTCTTTTAAGATAATATTGAAAAAAGAAACAATTATTGTTAATTAAAAAAAATACATATGAGAACTTTTTAATATCTTTTATAAAAATTAAAGACTACCAACAATATATATAACTACAAATAAAACACAGATGTATAGCATATTCATTACTAATCTTTAGTTTATAAACCAAACATAGATGGGATTCAAATTATAATACATATAAAATATGTATTTATATGTATTAATGTGTGAGTCCTATATATATATATATATATATATAGAGAGAGAGAGAGAGAGAGAGAGAGAGAGAGAGAGGTACATGGGGCAATAACGACACTGATAGAGTTTCAAAATTTAAGCATGGCCGAAAAAGAAAAATATCTAAGGTTATGTGTTTTCTATTATTTATATTAGATTTGATAATTCATATTTTTTATTATATTCATATTATTTTTATATCATAATCATATTTAATTTGTTATATATTTGTATATATTTTAACATATTAATCATTTGTCTTATATAAATTTTGATGTGTTCATTTTTTCATCTTGTTCATATTATATTTTGTATCTTATTTTAATTATTTTTTGCATCGTATGTTTTTTATATAATCATCTGATATATAAAATTATCAGTTTAATTTATACAAGTATTATATATATTTTCTTTAATTATGGCTAAAAGAAACGCTTGGACTAAGTTGACTGCAAAGGACATTCAGCTGCGATAAGGCATGTGTAGGAATCCAACTCCCATCATCCCCTGATTCCTTGCTGTATAATACTAATAATAATAATAAATATAAATGTACCGCCGAATTCAAAAGCTTTGCCTTTTCCATTGTCATATTATTATTATTATTATTATTATTATTCATTTCATCAACGACAAACAACGGACAGGATGAGAACTTTATATTAGTC
>JBBYHM010000027.1:13514265-13524728 GCA_038381775.1 Adansonia rubrostipa | reverse complement strand
ATTTTGTCGCCTCTAATTGTGGTGGTTCCATGCAAAAAATAAGAAAAATCCTAAAAAAGGAAATAAATAGGAATTCCTAGAACATTGATTGTCTTTTTCTAAAAAAAAAAATTATTAAAGTTACGTTTTTTGATAAATAGAAGACGAGAGATAAACATACGAAACAAGAACTATTTTAATAAAGTTAAAAAAAAAAAATTTAAAGTCACTATAGCGTTGTTTCAATATCCTAATAATCTTGAAATGAAATAATTATTTTTTGTGAAACAAATGTGCTCGAGAACGTGATGCTATTCTATTCCATAAATATAACTAAGTAATTATATTTACTTTAATTTTATATTCACCTAGGAAAGTATTGGAAGATAACTCACCAGTATAAAACTAATTAATTTATACGTTTTTATAATTTTGCCGACAATTTGATACTTTGATAAGTTGATTATTAAATTTAATAATATAATTTATTTTTATCGTACAAATAAAATTTTAAATTAATTTAATATTTATATCTTATTGATTAAAAAATATTATTTTTTATACATATTTAATAATTAAATTATTTGACATCAAATTATTATCCATTTAAATTAATTGTACTCTGTTTACTTTCGCCTAAGAATCCCGGTTTCTTTTCCCTCTTACTTTTCCCTTCTTTTTGTAGTTGCTCTTTTCCCTCTTTGCATTAAGCGACGCTATCGGAACTCAGATTAAGTTTTAAATACGAGCGTGCACTTCACTTATGATAATTTTTTGTAAGTGTCATATATATATATATATATATATAATATCAAATAAAAATATTTCGAATTCCGTGTCCAGACAGTTACTAAGTTCTTTTTCCATAAATTCGAGGATGTGCAAGAAACCTTGAGCCCAATCTTCCAAAAGAGGATTAATGATCAGTGATCAGTATTTGTTCCGCCACTCTGGTACGAGGGAATGTTCATTTTGGGTCCGTGTTTTTTTCTTTAAATTTCTATAAAACAGACGATCCACAATCTTGAACATTGTCCAGCTCTGGCTGTTAAACATGATGACGTAACATTCTAAATCTCATTCTTAGTTGTTTAAACAATATGATATGGATCTTTATATGTTGCAGATGGCATCATGCGAGCGATAGTGGAAGCTGCTTTTTTTGGGGGGTGGGGGGGGGGTGAACTTTTAATTAGTATTGAAAATCTGAATTCAAACTTTAGCACAATAATCAAATTTGGAGTCGAGCATAAAAATTTAACTTATTTTTACTAAATAAACGAACTTAATCAATTGAGCTCAAGCAATTCGATTTTTATCCCAATTCTAACTCAAGTTCTAAAATAAAATTTGATCAATCTCAGCTTTAAACCTCCAATTTAGATTTAAGTTTCAGTTTTTTACACTCCAGCTCGACCTAACCCAATTACGCCCAAATAAGAACTGCTGTTGGCAATAAGATTATTTCACCAAGGAGCTGTCATAGCAAAGATGTAGTGAAGCATTACTTATTACTCCATTTTTCCTGGATTACCATTTTCAAGAAACAGTGTCAAATAGAAAGTAACCAGCATGTGCGCAAGAAAGGGCAAGGAAGCTATCGGACATGGGCTTGATGCATTACTCTATTTCAAGATTTTGACAAGGAAAGGTACTTAACAGTAATTTGCTACTCTGAAGAGATCAATTTTTAGTACTTTGATATATATATATATATATATATATTTGTATATATATAGTTGATGATTCTAAAAGCCTGCATGTATCGATAAACCGGAAATGGTTTCCAGAGGATCTGACAGTAGGTAATTATAAAAAATGCCAGTGACATGGATTTTCCAATGGACTATCTCCTTAAAAGGAGTAATATAGGAACAGAGAAAAGAGAAGGAATAATAATATGGATTTTACAATGTCTCCTTAAAAGGAATAATAGAGGAACAAACAAACAGGGTGGAAAAGAGAAGGAATCAATATCCACGGAGTATTACATTCAGTGGCAAAGAAAGAAAAAATAGAAATAGCTTCTTCTTGAAAGAATAATTGAATAGAATTTAATGCATAATGGTGAACCAATACATTTGAGAGTTTTTCCATATTGCTGCAATTTTGGTGTTTTGGGGGGATAAATTTCGTGGGCAGACTGGGTTTCATGGAAGAATTTTCATGTTCTATAGTATGAACATGGTTAGCACCTGTTTGCCATGACGCAAGATTTTGTGTTTATAGAAGGCACAGAAAAGAGGATAGATTGTTGGATTCTGGGATAAATATTATATCACATTTCGGTGATGTAATTATCCTAAGTATTGTCTTCTTAAAAAAAAAAAAAAGAAGAAGAATTTCTCATGTTACCAAACACTACTTGCTTGCTTACAACATCAAAACTAAAACAGCATGAAATAGATACAAAAAGCCTCCAAGAAATCCTATACTGCAAGATATATTGACTACTTGCTTCGACAAACTAGGCATCTTTCTACTTGGAATCCAGTTTTGAACAAGGATATGTGAGTTTTTGGCAATTTTTTTGACATTTGAGCTTCTGGATGTCTTAACCATAAGATCTGAAGTGTCCGAAAAAGTATTCTATATAAGACAGCTAGGTGAGTAGGAAATTTACGGCAATGTTCTAATCTATATTCTTAAGGAAAACAGAGAAACTTGCACAAAGAAAAAGAAGAGAGGAGAAATCCGAAGCTTCAGACCTAGGCTTCCCTAGCAGTCATATCTAAGGTTGATTGCATCACAAAATCAGAAGCACGGTGATGTCGGAAATTCTATGATAATAAATCTATTAAACCAACAGCTGCTGAACTGAAATAACATGAACATTATCTCAACTAGACTGTAAAAGATAATATAAATAAATGCCAATTCCAAATATGATCCTAAAGCCCTAATACTTGGGAAAAGAAAAAGAGCAAAGCATTTGATGTAGCATTTTAGTAGCAGCCAGAAAAAGTGTCTAGCAGGTATGCTAAGGCTAGTTCTAACCCAAGCCCTAATTTGGCACATACCAATAATGAGATATAAAATTAATCCTGTAATGTTTCTGATATGAAATTATTAAAAGAGAATTTAGGGATACCCCAGACCATATTACCTTAAATGTTACTAAAATTTAGAGCAATACTGCCCTTGTGATTGTGTCATGCAATCAACCTTAGGTGTGACTAGTGAGGAACCCTAAATGTCAAGCTTAGGGATTTTTTTTTCCCCCTTCTGCCCTTTTGTTATTCAATTTTCCTTTTGTATCAAGAATTTACAGAAAATTAACATATCATCAAGCCGTTCTACACCAACACTAACTAAAATAAAATAGCCAAAATAATCCAAAAGCCTCCAAATCAATTACAATTAAACGAATAAATACAACAAAATAACAAAGGAAAATCTCAAGTAGTTTGGTCCCTCGATTAGATTCTTTTCATTTTGCATATCAATGAAGGGTATGCTAGCTTCACTTTCAACACGACTTCTATCGCCTAATAATGGCACTAATGGGATTAGTTCAAGTAAATTAGTCATCGCAAGATGAGGAAAAGAAAAACAAAATACAGGGTTAAATATTTTCAGCATAAAACTTGAAATGACTGTTGAGCTTCTCCATCCCAAAGTCAACACAACTTTATTTACCATAATGCGAAAACATGTCAGGTGATATTGTACTGAGATTAACTAGATCTAAACATACAATGGGTGGCACCTGAGACATGAAAGAGGAGAAAAGGTATGCATTTTGATTTGCAAAATAAAAAAGAAAAAAAAAAAAAAAAGCAGTCTCCTCCACTGACAGCATAAGCAGTGGCTCCAGAAGATATCGATAGATGTTAATCATGAAGCTTTTGCAGGAAATAGATTTCAGCCATTACGTAATTTCAAGTTTAACTTCTGTGATGTGTTGGTTCCTTAACTGAATCGGAAAAAGTAAAAGGAAAAAGGATTAACTACAAAACTTCACTCCCTGCAGCTGATCCAACTCACGGTAGAAACTTATGGGGGCATTCCCAGTAGTATAACTAATTACAACCAGTATTTATTGATTATTTATCTCTTCCAGAGATCATGAGAACAAGTATTTCAGTCACACTGTGGTCCATGGTTAGAGCTTGCTTGAAGCTCTTTATGATATCCATGCCGCATTTGGTGCCAACTCATCCTCCCACTATTTTGCCCTGCAAGATCCTAGCTCTTTCTCATTCAAAGCTTTCCAAGGAGTTCACCAGTCGCCAGTGTGCAAGTACTGATCCCACACACCACTTCTGTATTATGAAAGAAAGCTTCCAAAAATGTTTTTTATATTCTTACTTCCCTCTTAATCTCACACTCTGCCGCTTCTGGTTCAAGGCAAAACGCCTCGCCATAGCAGGATTGTAAAACTTCCTCATATGTTCAGAGAGTCTGTGGATGGCTTGGAGATTACCGATAGCTGAAAGCTGCATCAAAAAGGAGTAAAACTTCGGGAAGGGCAATTTCAATCCTTTGTTTACAACATCTTCCAAAAGAAAACAAGCATCTTCCACTTTATTGCAGCTGAAAAGCCCATCAATCATGATGCAATAAGTGTCAATGTCTCGTGCACAGCCCCTTTTATCCATTTCTTGCCAAGTCTCAAACACTCCATCAAGATCACCTATCTGGAAGTACATTGAAATCAACATATTATAGGTTTGCACACTAGGCATACAACCCACATCAATCATTCTTTGATATAACCTCAAAGCTTCATCACTCTTTTTATTGTCACAGAGAACCTTGAGGAAACAATTGTAAGTAACTATATCAGGAGGGTAACCTTTGTTTCCCATCTCTTCCAAGAACTTGTAAGCTTCCTCAATCTTCCCCGCTGAGGACATCCCCTCAATCAATTCTTTGAATGTCGAAACATCAGGTAGGCAACCACTATTTATCATATGACCTATAAGCTCAAAGCATTCTTCCATTCTGTCATTATGCATTAAAGCCACACTCATGATTGCATAAGTTTTTGCAGTGGGAGAAGACATGGTCGACCCTTTTGTTCTCATAAACTCAAAAAGTTCAGCTGCCTCGGTCACCATTCCTGCTTTACAAAAGGCATCGATAGCAGTATTGTACGTAAAGTTATCGGGAGTATGACCCAACTGGATCATTTCTTCCAGAACCCTCATTCCTCTTTTCGGGTTCCTAACCCTACACCAACCAAAGAACAATATATTGTACGAATTAGCATCCGGTTTAACCCTCCCCTTCATTCTGTTAAACAGAACCTCAGCATCCTCAACCAAACTACATTTACACAAAGCATCCAACAGCAAGTTAAATGCATTGATCTCTGGCTGCGTCTTCACTCTTATCCTCTTCTTCTTAGCAAATTTCTGAAGATGGGTCAAATGCTTTTCAGTATATTGTCTCAAAATGAGGAGCAAAACTTCAACAGGGACAGCATTCCTGTTAGACCTCTTCATATAATCAAGCATATCGCAGACGATTCGAAACTGTTTAATCTTATACTTTGTACTGGACAAAATGTCAATCATTTGATTATAAGCTTGAGGCTGATGGGCATAATCTTGTTGATTTGCAGCCCAGGTAAAAAACCTGAATGCAAGTTTCTCCTCAAGGGAAAGCCTTTGTAGAAGCTCTACAACCAAAGGGGTAGTTAATCGGAGACCCAGTTGGTCAAGCGATTTCTCCATGTTGTCATATGGATTAGAGTTATCCATGACAGTCGCATAAAACTTAGCCACATCAGTAAGACGGGAATCTAAAGCAGTTGCATCGGAGCAGCAAAACGATGGAACCGATATAAAAGGTGGGTGAATGGGGATTCGTGCAACAGTTAACAAACTCCCATGAATTGATGGATTATGTCTGTAAAGACTGAAGTTTGGGGTTCTAAGAGCAGATGACAGATATGCGAAACAAATTCTTCTCATTTTGTGGGTTGAAAATGGCAAAACCAGAATTGAAAGAAATTATTTAAGAAATTAAAAAAACAAAAAAACAGAAAGAGAAAAAGAAACATAAAGAGGAATAAGGATTACCAGATGGAATAGCGATGGAGGAGCAGCGTAGACGCCTCCAGTCAAGCAGAACACCCCCGCAAAACAATTTCAGAATATGGAACCAAAGACCACTCAGTGATAGTTTAAAAAGAAGAAAACTAGATGTTATTTAATTAATAAAAATTATTTTTATTTAATTTTAATTTCAAAATATATTTGAATTTTTTTTCTTTTTTAAATAATATCGAACTTGCTGAGTTACTGGATCTCCATCAATCTGGATTAAGGTAAATCAAGTCTTAACCAGATTCACTCATCACTCTACATTTCCATTTAATTTTTCAGTATTTTTAAGATTACAATTTAAAAAAAAAAACTCTGAATTTCATCATTTTATCTAAATAATTTTTAATTTTTAATTTACATCTAAATTTATATTCAAATAAATCTTTAATTTTTAATTTATATTTAAATAAAATATTAATATAAATTATTATTTAATTTAAAATAAAAATTTTATTTAAATGTAAATTAAAAAATAAAAATTATTTAGGTATAAAAAATTAATAATTTAGAGTTTTTTTTTAATATTTTAGCGTATATATTTATAGTGTTTGACTTATTGCAAAAAAGTTGAGAAATTAAACTTAACTTGAAAAAAAAATTAGTGGTTAGAGGATTTTAGAAAAATAAAATAAAAAAAACAATTTCATTCATTAATTATGAGCTAAACAATGAATGAGTATTAGCCCCACTCAGCCGCAAATGGCAGTGCCTTTCGTTGCATGCGTATGCTTCTCTCGTAAAGGAGAGTGTATTTACGGCAGGTAAATTTCCGGTTCTGGCTGCCATCACCGTCCCCTGCCTCAGTAGTCATTTCGAATCACTACTCCTTGTCTCCTAACCTATGCACTATGTTCCTTTTATCTTAATTAACTTCCAAATTAATTAATTTAAATTTTTAGTTGGTTTTTTTGTGAATGAGTCGGATTTTTACTTACCCCTAATTACATCATCATCGCAATTAGTTGAGAATACTCCGACGACATTTCTCAATTTCCAAATTTTTTGAGCTTCTTTTATGAGACTCCTAGCACTGTTCCTGAAGTCACTATCCGACAATGACGCATTAGCAAAGCTACATGACTTGTTTTGCACTCTTTTCTTTGATTTTCTCTCAAACTTTGCTTCTTCCTTTTTCCTTGGTTTCTTGGAAATATTGTACAAGAAAGCGTCCTAGATGTCCTCCAGGAACTTTGACCTTTGCGAGAGCAAAGATTTACTAGAGGAAGCATTCTGTTTACCGGTTTCATCGTCCATGGTTGCAATAAAAGGCCCAAAGTCAAAAAGCTCATTACAAGACCCACAACTAATGCCACTTGAGAGTAACCGAGGAAGCCTAGAAGGTCTTGAATCTTCTAGTACTTGGCCCATTATCGACTAGAGACAAGACAACGAATATTATAGGAATTAGAACAGATGAAAATGTAAACCAAACTTCTTTCTCCTCTTCCTTTTCCAGCTACGACAGCTAAAAAAGTGTCTATTTTTGTGATAAAATATCAAACACGTATTATGTTTCTTGTTTACTGATAAAATGTCGAACACGAGTACGCTACTATTATCTTAAAATCCGAGTAACAAAAGGTTAGCAGCAGCACATAAAATTATGAAAATCAATAGCTTAATATACCAATTCAGTATCTATTGTCTTGGTGCCTTCAATTTCCGGTGAAGGATGTGGGGTTCATGACTTTCTAATATAGGTTAAACAGTACATCAATAATGATATCTTTGGGTCATTTTTGAAGCCATGCTGCCTCTCAATCAGGTCATTCTTCAAGACAGTGTTTCAGCCTGTCCAAACCTCAGGTAATCATATGGAAAGCTATGAAATTTCCCTTAGGGATCTACATTGTTACTGAAAGGACAGGATCAGAAATTTTAAACGGCGATTACAGCATAATATCGTGGTTACTATTTTAAGATTTTAATTTTTTATTAATATTTTTAGTAATTAATAAAATTATAACGTTTAAATTCAACATTATAAATTATACATTTAATATTTTAATGAATAACAAGGTTGATGATATATTATTATTATTATTATTATTATTATTATTATGAAAATTTTAGTTGTTGATTTTTAAATGTCGGTTTGTGGATTCTTCAGTTCTTCTCTAACCTATTAATGATGGCAGCCACTGGGGGCTAAAATCTGACTCTGAGGAGTTGATGGAGGGGCATCCAGGGAGTTTGACATGATTGGTTTCAGGCACACAAAAGGCTTACATAGCATTATGTATTTTTTTTTTAATTATACTCATTTATTAAACTAAATAAATAATTGTAAACATAATTTTAATATTTATTTATTAAATAAATTAAATTTAGATAACGTGTATTTAAGTTATTTATATTCATAAATAAATTTTTTATAATTAATTTAAAGCTGTTTTTAATTCATTTAAAGTTAATTTATTATTTAATTATGATTTAATAATAATAATATTTTATGTTTTGTTTTATTTATTTATAATAATATTTTTATTTTATCATTTTACATCTAAAACTAAAAAAAATAATATTAAAAGCCAAAAAAAATTATCTAAACTTCAATTGTTTATTTATTTAATATTCATGGACAAATTTAATTAATTTAAATGAAAAAATTTAAACAAATTTATTAATAAATGAAATGAGTTCAAACATAATTTTTAAAATTTTTAATAAATATAAATTAAATACAAATAAATTTAAAAAAATAAATACAAATAAAAATTTGTTGATTGAAACCTAATTCATTTGCATACCTATTCCCAATGAACTGCTGAAGTTTCTTTATATTAATTACCATAAATTTATGCCCACCCCCGATTAAGTACAGACCCACCGGAGGGTAAGATGCTGTTTCTGGTTTTGAAATTGTAATTCATATATGCGGTAATTAATAATAAAAAAATTAATAATTTATGTATTTATATTATATTTTTATATTTTATTATATTATAATTATATTTAAAATATTTTATATTTATATAAATTTTAAAATATATATTTATATTATATTATATTACATATTATATATATTATATATTATATTTGCATAATTAATTTTTTTGAAAGACGTATAATTATTTTTAAAATTATCGTCCAGGCCGAACCCAAATGATATGGTTGGATTGGCCAACTTACACCCGTTGGGCGTTGTGAATTCATTAAATATTTAGTAATATTGTTGGGATGCAACATATCAGGCGTCTTATTATTTATTTATTTATTTTATTAAATAAAAATTTTAGTTTGAAGATTAAAAAAAAAAAAAGAAAGAAAGTAGAAATTAATATTTTTAAATTTTAAATTTATTAAAAATTATATTTCAAAAATAATTGCATCAGCTAAATTTGATTAACTAAAAGAAGCTTAGTTAATTAATATGATTTGATTAGTTATATTGATTTAAACATTTTTAAAGTAATATGATTTGATTAATTACATTGATTTAAATTCCCTAGCAAAAAGTTAAATATGTATGGACAGTTCTATAGATACTAACATACTGTATTCAAATGATACAACTCTTATATCTCTATTTTTAACCTAAAAATTTAAGTAATGAACGTTAAGATTTTCCTTTTTTTTTTTTGGTGAGTTATAATAAAATTTTGTAACTTATAAAATCATAATTTTATAGATTGGGACTGTAAATGCATTCCCAGCAACTCTCTCAATGTACATTAGTTTGATTTCAACAATCTCCTATTATTATTATGATGATGATTATATTGCCTATTATATATACAGATCTAATTTATTTATGCATGCAGCCCCCCACGAAGCCAAAATCTCACCAACCCATCTATCTTTCTTCTTTTTTATTTAAAGAAAAAAGTAGAAGATTAATTAATTATCAAATTATTTCAATCATTTGTTTTCCTATTTGAAAAAGGTAAAAAGAAGCCTTCTAAATAAAAAATAAAAGATAAAAATAAAAAAAACGAAGCGAACATAAGTTTAAATCTATTTATAGGTTAGATTCAAAAATTTTTTTTTTTGAGATTTAAACCGAGCTAAGTTCGAACTGACTTAAAAATTTATTTTATTATTTAAAATAATATTAAAAAAGTATTGAAATTCAGATTAATACGAACCAAACCTATAGACCCAACTGTCCTACCCATGACCAATGCCTAGCTACTAATTACCTGGCGAGTGACTATTTTACTAAATAAATAAATAAATAGAGGATGTAATTTGTTGCTTGGCGAATGAATCTGGCAGAGGCGTGGGCGTGGAGATAAAAAAAAAAATGAATTAATTTAATGCATGGAAAATGTATTAAATCAAAGTCAATATAACGAGCTAAAAGATGGTGATGAATTACTAGTAGCTTGCTAGGGTTATTAAAGGCCGTAGAGTAGAGCTGGACCACCTGTTTCAATGACGGTATATGGTTAAGAGATTGATCTCGAATTTACATCATGAACAACT
>JBBYHM010000027.1:13485703-13514165 GCA_038381775.1 Adansonia rubrostipa | reverse complement strand
ATGGCCGTGGTCACCTTTAGAGGCAACCAACATGGATGGGTTATGTAAACAGAACTCCCAATTAAAATTCAGCAATGTACCTCGGTATGTTATAAAAACTACATGACCTTCAAAGCTCAATTGCCACATCTTGACTATGTATAAGAGGAAAAATATCAATATACAAAGCTGGGATTTCAGGTTCATAAATAAACAAATTAAAAAAAAAAAATCAAATGATGTTTGCTGTTTTGATTGTAAGGTCAGACTAGGTCCTGGAAAAATGCAATTGTGAACGTAGCAGCATAGAAATATTAACTTGTCTTGCTATCTTCACAATCAAGAACCTGTGTTCCGAGATCCTGCATCGTGATAGCCTTCAAGTAGGGTGATTTTCAAAGTCCTTGCTATTCCGAATTTGCAGCAAAGCAAGAACCAAACAACATACGCTGGATCCACATTATATTTATTTACATTCGTAAGAACGGATGCATTCTTCTACATGAATAACATGTACCTGATATTTCTCACCAACCTGAGCATGAAAATGGTGTTCCCAGCTAGGTAATCCTGGCAGTGGGAGGGTAGAACCTCATGAGGAAACTTGAGAGCGACCAAATGCATTTAACCCCGAGGCACTGCAGCACATTCAAAAGTGTTCCCAAAGAGCTGTTTATTGCCAAGTTGTACGTAGTCATTTCGGCACCTCTCACCGTGAATGATAGCGCTGTTACTAGTTGTGCAGCTCTATTCAGTTGATGCAATCTGTAAACCTGTTAAAAGTGGAAAGAATATATTTCAATTTGTAAGATAAGTTAGTTATGATGAATGACATCCAAAAACATATTCTTAAAGGACAAACATGTTGAGATGAACTATCAATTTTACAAATACGAGAATAACTATAAAAGCTTCATTGCTCCTGCCCACTTAACCACAATACTCCAAGAAAGGTGTTATAAAATAAGTCAGAACTGCCCTTACTTGAAAGATAATTGGGATGACGGGCCATGAAGGTGACTTCAGATATCTTGCATACTGCTCAAAGGTGAACTGGACAACAATACCAACCAGGTATGGAGCTAGAGTAGCAGATGCTGCAGGACCAGTCCAGGGCCAGACTAGACCCATTGTCACCATGGGAATCATAAGACTAAGCACAAGAGTAGCAACAGAAGAGATTCGTTGACCAAAGTGAGGTTCCAAGGTTTCTGCTGCAGAATTTGGCCCAATAGGCCTCCTTAGACGATCGATTAGCAGAAGAAAAATGGCAACACCACAATAGAAGAGTGCTTCTGTGAAGAACAATATGAGAAAATCTGTAGCAGAGAAAACCAGGTTATTTAGAGAAGGATCAAATTTATCTCTGTACAACAGCAAAACAAGGAGAACAAGTGATCATGTTTAACTTATCATAGACATTTAAGCCTACAAACTGCCATACCATCAAGTTTAATAATTGAGTGCACTCTCTTCTGAAAACATCATTTTCTATTCTCTTGAAGTTTTATTATTTTTCAATTCTTTTGCTTTATCCATGATTTGTTGGATGTCTGCTTAATATATCAATGTGCTCCAATTAACGGACTACTTGCCAATGAACAACAAGAGAGCCACTGTAGCCACCAAGTTTCAATTAACTCCATTGATCTTATCCATCAGTGTTCTTAGAAGGTTATAATGTGTGGTTGCTTTTAACCATTTACATTTTTCCTTATTTTCTCAGGTTATAATCACCTTAAATAAACTCAAAGATACACCTAGATGGAAAGAGGGGAGTGGGGGAGGGAATCAAAATAACAAGAAAATCAGCCCTCTATCCCCTGAATAACATTGCTGACCTCTTTTACCCTTCTTTCATATAATTGCATGTTTCATTTGGTTCACTTGGTTGCTTAAGTGGCTTAGTCTCAAATGTAACAGAGCAAAAGAAGGGGGAAAAAAGAAAGAGGAAGTCTTGAAACATGAAATTGTACTCACCTGTTAGTAAGGAGTCCTCAAATATGGTTGAAAGTATTCTACGTAAATAAAGCGAGGGGAAAACGAAAGAGGCCACAAGGACAGCAGGGCCAACAAACCATAGCAAGCTGCTCTGATTCCTCCGCATATTCAAAATGACTTCATCATCTCTTTTGTATGGGCGATTGTAAAACGAAATAAAACCTGGTTTTCCATCAGATCTCTCAAAATTAATAGGTGAGAAGCGAACGGCAGAGATATCTTCAGGACCAGGATGGTCACTTAAAAGTTCTGAATCATGAGGTTTGATCTCAATGCACTGAGATTGGTCTTTGAAAGCAGCAAAAAGTACATTTTGTCTCCTTAGAAACCCCTTGAACTTCAGCACTACATGTAAGAAGTGGCATAAAGTAAAAACGCGAGACACCAATCGAATTTCAAAATTATTACTAATATAACCCTGATTACATTTGCTATTCTAAAAGTTAAAATGGAGGAGAATCTGAATCTGCAGCTATATTGTCAACAAAAATAAAGGGGCTTGAACATGTTCGGATTTAGGCCAGATACAGATTAAAAGAAAGAGCTTCAGCGCTTTGAAGGGTACTGAAAATGGTTACATTCGGGATCTTGGGACAAAATTTTAGAGACTAATTTGTCATGGAACAAGTTACAGAAGCTACCTTTAGCATTTCTAGGCTGCTCAGTGCTCTCTCGCCGGTCATTATATGGTCTTCTTAATAAGCTTTGCTGGATGGTAAAACACGAGATATTAAAAGTGGAAAACAACAACGGGCCTCTTTAACTAGGAGAAATCTTTGAACAATGTTAGATAAAGCCTAAAATGGAATTGCAGGATGTCCAAGAGTAACAAATTACTTGAAAAAAAAAAAAAACATTACTTTCAAATAGAAAGTCCCAGACAGACAATGCTAGAATACATAGTGAAAATTAGAGTCAAGAATTAGTATTCACAGCGATTATATCTCAAATTTTTTTTTTAAAACAAAAGATTCCATCTATTTTGCCCTTTTTAAGATTAAAAAGAATATCAACTGAAATGCACACGAACACCATCAATCATACATATTATTTGTTTATCATTTCTGAGCCAATAAATGCTTGGCTATATTTGTACTTGTACTGTTACATATGAAATCGGGGCTTGCAATTTTGGTATAAAAATGTAAACAGATTTAACAATCCCTTGAAATGGTATTAAAAATGAATTAAAAAGACAACCAAAAGAGAAGAAAGAACATATACCCGTAAATGAAAAGGAGAAGAAAGGGAAGACGCGACGTGAGCAAATGAAGCGGAACCTGAAGCACACCTAAAAGCCATAAACAAATATGTATTGTATGTATTTGTTGAGGAAGAGCAGAGAGGCTATATGGCTATGGTTATGAGAGAGTCAAGCACAAGCACAAGCACAAGCAGCGCATGTTGATGGATTCTGAGGAATACCCAAATGAATTGAAGGGAATTTAAGAAGACCCATATCACAAGATTTATTCACAAAGAGAGGCAATTGGAGAAACTCAAAGTAATGTAATGGGACTCTGTTTTAGGAAGTCGGAGGTAAGTGACGAGAAAGAGCAAGAAACCGAGTTTGCTTGTTTTCCTTCACCCAAGCGGTAAGCGTGGGTGAAAAAAAAACTTTTTTTTCAAAATAAAGTTATTATTATTTTTTAAAAAATAAGTTAAAATTAAAATTATAAAAAGTAATTTTTTAATGAGTTATTTTCATTTTCAGCTAAATATTTTATATTTATTTTATTATTATAACCAAAGTTTGATTTTTATATAATTTATTTCGATCAGTTAACGTCATTTTATTTATGACATTAAATTTAATTAATAATTATATAATAATATATAAATTATTATTAATAATAAAATTAATGTCATATTAACTTCTAAATTCTTGCAAATTGTGTAATATGTATTTTAAAAATAAGTAATGTGATATGTAATCTTACTCCCTAACAGAGTTAAATATCAACGTTGACCAATCTTAGCATGATATGTGGATTAAAAAAATGCCACATCATCTATAAACCATCAAATTTGCTTATCTAGCAATAACATGTGTCATTTTTCAAAAAATATAAAAAAATGTATTTTTAATTATAATTTTATAATTTTTTTCTTTTCTTCCTTCCCCTCCTCTCTCGATCTACCCTTGTCACGAAGGTTTCAAGCCAAATCCAGTCAAGTTGATTCTGCCCTTGTCCAGTCGTCTTCGATCATGCGAGGCCGTTTCCGGGCTCCACGAGTGAAATTCTACTTGTGACTGTCCGAATTTAGACTAAAACGTGTGGGAATAGTGGGACATCGGGAAGGGAGAGCAGAGGAAGAAAGAAAGAAAGAAAGAATATATATATATATATATATATATATATATTTCTAATTTTTTAAATTTAAAAATGACGTGTGACAATATTATATAAGCAAATTATTCATATCACCATTAAGAGTTGACGGTGTTAAAATGAGACCGTATGTAGACAAAATAATAGCACCAGTTTTCTATTGGACAATTTTTGACGTATTAATAGATAATTATCTCCTGTTTAAAACAATAAAAAAATCGATGATAAACAAAATCCACAATCGAAGTTTGCAAAGTACCACGTGTATTAATTTGTTAGCTCTAAAAAATTTTAAAAATTTTTTAATATATTATACATTTATTTTTTAATAAACCACAAAATTAAAATAAATATATTATAGATTTATTTTTTTGATAGTTTATATTAATTTTTTGAAAAAATATGATTTTTTTTTATCATTATATTTACCCACAAATTTTTTGCTTAGAAGGTTAAAAAATGTTTTATATATGTTTTTTACTTTGTTGGTTGCACCTTAATCTTTTTGTGCTAAGCTGATATAATCAGTAAAAAAGGTCAAGTTGAAATGATGTTTATAACTCAACTCAGGCAAAAAAAAAAAAAACAAAAATGGACATTAAAATATGAAAGGAATGAACCATCGAGATCAAGTGAAAGTCATACAACTATTGATAGAGATCAAGTCATGGTAGGACTGATAAAAACAGGGTGTAAGGTGACACAAGTCCTAACCATGCCCTAGCCGCAGTTTTAATTCTGAAAAATTGGAACAATGTTTTTCTGAGACAAACGATTGGTCAAAAAATATTACGTCCAAAAAATATAGATACATATATGTGTATATATAGATTAAAATGAAGTGGAGGATTAGAACTTCTTCGCCACTACATTCCAAATACGAGGCTCAAACAAATGTGCTTAAGATTCCACAGTATACAAATTGTGACCCAAAAAACAAAAAACAAAAGAAATATACTGGATTAGAGTACCTGATCATCGGATATTGTGTTTTACATAGGCACCATCTGCATTTCTCTTTGCCCTGCTCAATGCATATACCATCAGTTCAGAGATGATTTAGTAGCATTTAAAAACTAAAAATTGCTGCCTACTTATGAATACCTGAAAATATGAACGAGTGTTGTTCATGGCAGGGTGGTTTTTGACAAAAGAAAAATCCTTAATTACTTCTTCACTAATCATAAACACCATCTACTCTTTAACACTGCTGCTTTGCCGTCCGTGGAAGTTTACACCACCACGTCTAGAGTGACTCCGACTCCTCTCCCTGAAACTTGCACCTGTGCCATAAGAACCATCCTTTGGTCCGTCTGGATTAGTTCTACTATTATTCTGGGGTCCAACTGGCTGGTACTCGTAGTGCCTCTGCCTTTCATGGTTTGTAGGAGCATTATGCTTCTTCATTTCTTGACCAGGTGAGCCCCAATCACCACGAAAATGCCCTCTGCCAAATCGGTTACTTTGGTTTCCATTTTTGTGAAACCCTGTCATTGAGCGCTGCTCATTTCTAGTATCTACATATAATGAAGGTGCTTCAACTGGAAGACCAGGGCCTTGGTTCGGGGAGTGTGGGTGTCCTTTAAGTGAAGCTACATTCCTTTCCCTCTTAGAGTCAAGATACCCAACATTATGTGCTTCTTCAGCACGTCTCTTTTCAGAATTGTATTGATCTTTAGGAGACTGAGTCATACCTTCACCGCTTTCTTTGTCTGGATGAGATGGATATGACACCATACCCTGAGGAATAGAATCCTTACTGTTCGTCCTACCAATTTCAGCCCCAACATTTTGATCACTATCAGGCCTGCTACCTCTTTGATTGATGGCTGAAGATTTCGGTTGCCAATGAGATGTTGATCGATCCCCAGCACCAAGATTTACTTTTGAACTAGCAGGTGAATCTGGCTGAACCATCTCAGTGACCGAAGATTGTAAGTTAATTTTACCAGCTTCACAATTATTAAATTTCTTGGGATCAAGATTATAATTGTTTCCCCCACCTTTGTGTTCCTTATATGCATGTCGCTTTCCTCTGCCTGTCATTCCTTGATCTCTTACTACAGGGACTACTTGTGGTACAGTGGAATCAGGATTTTCAGGAATGCCCGAACCATTAGAAATATTCAATTCATCATACTTGGGATGCTCTTTCACTAAGCACAAATCAGGCTTTAGGTGCTGATTCTGCTCAATTGATTTCTGAGCATTTTGACTTGGGTTGGAATAATCTCCATCTTGCAAGCCTTGCAAAGTTGGTTCAGCTGAGGCCTGTTGGCGCCAAGATCGATGCCCTCTTCCTTGCCTACTCTGCCTACCATCATTCATCAACTCTGTAGTGTTTCCTACCTTCCCCATGGCTGTGCCCACCGGTTGAGAACATTCAACTCCATGAGACCTGGAATCTGCTCTTCCCATGATCTCATCTGCTGCAGTCTGATTGTCTGAAGGAGCTACTGGTTGCTGAGTAATTACTTGCTGAGCCATTTCCTTCGCAACAGGCTTTGGGATGTACCTTCCCATCTCTGCCCTCTTGTTTCTTGGATTGTTCTGCAGTGGAGCATCATTCTTTGCCTGTGGAACAACAGTCTCAACTACCGACTTATGGCTGACCCCTTCAGCAGCCTCAGCTTTGTTATTTGATTGGACAGGAGCCCAGGCTACAGCATCACCACTATGGACAGCAGATCTATGAGCTTGTGGATTTCGTGGCATCCTCTGAGAATGCTGAGATTTCCACCGGTTATTCACTCGGCCTTCTTCATTAGCAAAAGCTGAGTCCTGTACTGAAGACTGATTCCCATCCTTTGAATCAGTCAGAGACTGAAATAAGCTGCGATCCAACTCACATTCAGAAGACTTTGGCTTCGAACCCTCAACAGAAATTGTAAGATTTGTTTCTTTTGAAATCCCAAATGGTAAAGGAGCCACAGATGATGCTTCCTCCACTTTGTGCTTGTTCTTGCCACTCCTGTTATTTTTCCTTTTCTGGTGCATTAAAGGCTCATTCACAACATTTTGTTCACAAATAGACTTAGATTTTGAGGTAATCTCATTTATAACAGCCCCAGCAGATGAAGCCACATCAACTGCTGCATCAGTAGGAATATTTGGCAATTCAGTTGCCCTTGCAGAAATATACTTCTCACTGGAACTCTTATCCAATGAATTATAATCTTTTTTTTTATAGCCCATATGCTTCTGCTTTGAAGTGCTACCATCACTAGCCTGTCGGTACTTATAGAGAGCACCATCAGCATTATTAACTCGTTGTTGCAAGGGCAAAGAATGGTAATGCGTATCTGCAGTGGCCTTATTGACATTCTTTTTTGGCACCAAAGGTTGTTGATTGGACAAAATTGCAGGCTTCTCAAGTTCCCCACTGCTGCTTTGACCAGCATCTGCAATGACAGTAGGGTTAGAAATCAAGCTTGTTACTTCGGATCTGCTAGAAGGGATAATTTCTTCAGTGAGAGTTTGGAACTCTTCTCGCTTATGCTGGACTGTACTATTTGGAATGGATTCCAACGTCTGAGTTAAACCTTCAGCTGTTTTTGTACGCCTGTTCAACTCTTCCAATTTAGCGAAAGCCTTATACTTCTGGACTCTAGCTTGCTCTTCCTCCTTTTGCTGTTGTTTGACACACTGCTGTAGAAAATGTTCAAATATATTGTACATTAAATTTCAGGTCTACAAAACAACCAGGCCATATAAAGAAAATCACCTGAGCTTGTCTGTCACTTAGATCATGCACAGATAGCATGGACTCTCCCTTATCTCTTGCTTGGGGATATGATCCAGACGTCTCTGAAACCTCTAATGACATATAGTCTTGCACGTTTGCATCAGAAGGATTTTCAGAACGTGTGGTGGATTTTACATATGGCAAATCTGTAAATGGAGGTTTCTTCCGCCACCCATCAGCATTTTGAGAATTGAAGCTTCCCCTGCCTCGAAGATCAGTCCTGATATGCATGCTATGGGTAGATCTCCTGTAAATCTGCATATTAGTACTTTCTTCAACATAGAAAACAACAGACAAATTATCAAACAAAATCAACTATAAAAGAGCAACCTGTTGACGCCTGCTCCAGCAACATCTGGCAAATCAAGGCTGTTGTCTCCAGCTGAAACAACCATCTCATTAGAAGTAGGTCCAAACATTCCAGAAGCAGGCACTCCATCAGGAAAAACAGCACCGGAACCAGTTGAAACTTCATTTGCAAAATGCTTAGCCTTTGCATTAAGTACTTGTGATTTATTTTTCTGCTCCTCCTTAAGGCAAAAAGATATAGTCTCACACTGTTCATCAGAGGCCCGGGCCTTTGCATTTAAACCCTCTATTTTCAGAATTAAACTGGAGTCTTTTGCAGCGGCAGGGACTTCTTGATGATCCATTTTCTCTGCTGCGATATAGCCATATGCCTCAGCATTTTCCGTGCCTTCAGATGACTTCACTTTGCCCAAGATAGAATCATTTCCATGGTAGTCAATAACCTGAATGGAAGCTTCATCAACAACTGTCCCTATATTCAATTCTTCCACCTTTGTCTGATCTGCTTTACAGTCATTTTCCCATGATGATGTTCGCTTCTGCTCAGTCTTCTTTACACTGACCGTCTCATTACCCTCTGACCTGTACTCTTCATCTTTTCCTTCCCAACCATCATGCTGATTGTATGGTCCTCGTGTATCATGAGGATGGCCAGATTCCAAATGCTCTGCAGCCAGGGCTTTTCCCAGAGGACCATAGCCAGTGGGCCTCGGGGCATGGGAACCACGAGGATCCAGAGCATTTTGAACAGGATACCAGTTTTGAGCAGAAATGCCAGCTCCCATAAATGGTATATCTTGTTCACTTGAATTACAATAGGCCATGGGAGGACCATAGTAGCCCTCATAGGCCATCGGAACCGGACGAGGGTAAAAAGCAGGCCTAATTGGCATGCCTGGGTGGACAAAAGCATCAGGCATAGGGCCTATGTACACATCTCCATTTTTTGGATGAGATCCCCTTGGTCCCGCCCCTAGAGGAGGACCCGGCCGTGGATTAGCTAGAGCACCACCTGGAATCTGAGGTCGAAAGTAAGGAAATGGTTCCAAAGGAAAGCCCCCAGGAGCAACAGGTGGCCCATATGGAGGACCTGCTGGAGGTCCTCTATACCAAACACCACCTGGATGATTGTTTATTGGTGGGCCACGCCAGGCATCATAATGCTGCAGGGGGATACCAGAATTAGGATATGGATAGGATCCCTGGGGATCTGCAAGCCACTTCTCCATGCTTGGCTGGACTCCATCTTCAGTGTATGGAGGGTTATCTCTTCTCCAAGAATTTGCATTTACACTCTTTAGATTTGTATTTACAGAAATGTCAGCTGAAAAAAGAAAAACATGCATAGAACATTCTAGTAAGATTGCCAATATCTAATATAACCAAAGTTGATGCCAAACCACAACGATAGGAAAAAAAAGATTGCACACAAACCAACAATAGACGTCCCAGTCATCTCTTTCATTGGTGCTACTCCAGAAGATGAGCCAGGACGACCTTGAGAACCACGCTCTGAAATCAAAGCTAATCAAGTTGTAAAGGAGCTGAAAAGAATAGCCCATCAAGGACATAAACCCATTTATTTTCCTGTAATTTATCCCATCTTTACTAAACCAAAGTGCAAAACAATATCTAAAAGTAACTAATATCACTATCAGCATGGAGAGGGGCACGAAATGCCAATTCAAGAAACTCCCCCAATCACCACTACGACAACCATTTCAATACACATTCCAAATACTTTGTTAGATCCAATATGAGATACAATCAGTTTCGTAATAAAAATATATCATCAGAAAATCAAGCTTTCAACATGGAACTTCATGCCATACAAGTGATTAAGCTACAAACATTTAAACCTAAAAGTTCAAAATTTGGTGCAGCAGGATTTCTAGTGGAGAAAAAGTCCACTTGAGAACACAAAAAGAAAAATATAGTAATCACTCATGTATCATTTGAGAGAAGACCAAACTTTAAACCACAAGGGTAAATTTACAACTAGGAAAAAACTAACAAAATAAAAAAGAATGAAACTTTCCAACTTACCATTCTTCACAGAGGTATCATTTTCAGACCCAAGGGTAGGAAAGTCTCCAGAAGTGAGAGAAAACCCGTCATTCTTGGAGGAAGTCATTCCCTACAATGTACAGTGACAACCACCACATTTAAACATAGAATTGCAGACTGCAAGAGAAAATAACCTAGGACTTCATAGGTGGGAAACTTGAACGCACTATGACTGGATATGTTAAGCATTTAAAAAGGTTCAAGTTAAACCAGTGCCACACAAGTTAAACCAAAACCCTAAAATATTAAAACATATCACCCTTAGCCCATCTCAATGCTACTGAACTCATAAAAACCTTTAAGCCAGTGCCACACACCATGTAGCAAGAACCTCTAGACACAGCATTTTGATAAACCAATGTTTTATAAAGTAGTATAAACCATAATCCAATAAAAAATTATTAGAAAGGAACCTTGAGCCTATCATCATGATCATGATAATTACAATGTGCTTGTAACTATGAACTGAAGCAAAAACTAAATAGCAATAAGCAGAAATTTTCCATGTAAGGAGCTTTAGTTAATATATCAGTTTTTAACAATGAACTTAATAACTACATGACCATACCAATTTTTCTGCCGTCCCAACTACACTCCATGCACCTGAATTTTCGGACACAGCTTCAGAAAACCGGGATAACTGAGAGCTACCAGGTCCTGTTTCAGCACTTTGAGGATGCAAAGATGCAATTGATGTCTGATTTGAAGCCAATGTCCCAGAAGCTGACGATGGTCTAGAATTTGAACCCCAGGCATTAGCAGCTTCATGTGCTCTGCCACCACCTGCAGTTGAAGGTCGGCTGCCACTTCCACCAGATGAAGGGAGAGCACTGAGATGACTAGGTGAACTGCTACCACCACCAGTATTGGGAGACAATGTCGAGGAGCCCCATGCATTTGATGAAGAACATGATTTACTGCCCCAACTAAGGGTGCCCCTATAAGTATATAACAATCCAAGCTACTGTGAGTATTTCTACCATCCACACAAAGATATTCCAAATATTTCATGGAGATCACAAGAGGGGAGGAACATAAAAACAAGACATTTAGATAAGCAGATATGGTACTACTCACTTGGGAACAATTTCCACATTAGGATCCAGACCATGATTTTCTAACCTTCAAACAACAGAGAGATAAAAGTGTTTAAAACGAAGAACCCAATTGATTTATTTAACCTTGATAAAAGGAGAGAAAGAACATCTGCAATGGAAAAAAGTACCTTTGACTCGGTAAGTTTATAGGTTTTGGAACAGCAACTTTTCCCAAAACGGTCATGCCGCTTCTCCGTGAAGAAGCCCATCTACAGAGAAAAAAAAACAGCATCTTTAAATAGAAAAAAATTCAAATTGACTAGAGTGAACTGTACTGAAGCAAGAAATGTAGAAACTGCAGAGCAACAATGGCTGATAATGCCAACAGCCCTTTCTCTAGCAAAAGGGAGGGCAGCCCAATAGAGTTTACTTTAGAAAAAAAAAAAAAAAAAAGAGGATGCCTTCACATCAAAAATTCTGTGATCATTCTAAAAATCATTTCTGGAAAATAACAAAGATTGTCCTCCAAATCTCATTTGAAAGCATTAATTATTACAGCAAACCTCTAAAAACATTTCTCCTCTAACTTATATTTTGCAATTTAAAAAGCAATGAAAGATAAAAGATAACAGAAAACATACAGGAAAAATTTAGGATAGCACTCTAGTAAAGGTAAAATATTCATTAATAATTTCCTCGGCCCTTTTATTAATTCACCCCAGCTTAAGATCACTTATATAGACTCTAAACAATTAGATTAACAACATTTTAATCAGTTAGACCAGGATTCTTTCCTAGTCTGCACATGAAGCAAAGCCTAGGTAAAAAATTTTGCTTATTTTTTGAGGAGTCTCTATCAATATACCATCACCCTAATGCCAAATAGGAGAGTAATGCTCGGGAGAAAAAAGGGAAGCATCATTGTCAATCACACAATTATCTAGGCAAAGGATGCTGATTTCTAAAGACAAAAATACCTCCGTTCTCCAGATAGCACACTTGACGTCATAATTCAGATTTTGTTGCAGGTTCATTCAATCAGATTGAACAGAATCTGCAAAGGAAACAAGTAAATTCCATCAGTTCGACACTTTGTAATCAGTTGACAAATATCAAAAGAAAACAATATAATGTTGTAAACAAACAGACTAAGCTATGTAGAATATGCAACAATTAGATAATATTTGTATGCACATCTCCATAATCCAAGATACATATGCATTGCATTGCTTACTACATATTTGTCTGCGTTAGTCTAGGAAACAAAAATATTTAAAACAAGCAGAACGCCAGCACCAATCCTTTGAAATCCAGTTCTTTATAGGTAAAGCTCCCATAGAGCACTCGTACATGAATTAATGGCACATAGAAAACAGATTAATCAACACTTAATGAGGTATTTGAAACATGGATGGTCGGAAAAGATATACAACAATGAAAGGTAGGTAGGCAAAGATGTTTAACACTTTGTTTCACCAACCAAAAAAAGAAAAAAAGAAAGAACAGCAGAATAACCTAATTATGTCAGATTGTGGTATGTTAGTAACAGCATGTAAAAGTTTTACACTAGCTACTTAAGAGTAATGATAACAAAATAAAATAAGGAGCAAATTAATTATTTAGCGACACTATGGAATCAACTAAAACACAAATACTTAGTTCTATCTTTAGAAATTTTGGCTTCATAATCCTTTAGAAAATAGAACGCTACCTCTTTCTTGAATTGAATGCTCACATATAACTTGACATAGATTAAGAAAAAAAATTTATACTTCCATATTTTTTTTATAACTAAAATTTAAATCATTGTTGAAAATTGACGTTCAAAAGTTATTAAAAATTTTTAAGTAAGAAAAAAGGGGCAGTTTTGGAACCCCAAAAACATAGAGGAAGCAGCGAATTGATTGAAACTAATAGATTAGCATAAAACTCCAACTTCATATCTTTCTGGCCTTCACAATTATCCTTACCAATAACCATATTTTGCTAAGGAATAATGGTAACCAAGCTGGATATCATTTATCTACTTGCGCACCACTAAATCATAGTAAAGGTAATTTTATAATTTATCTCTACTCTTCTCTCAAAGTTACCACAAATTTGACATAAGTAGGGATAATCATGTATTTCATACTTCTCATACGCTAACTTCTACAACCTATATGCCAACTTTCTAAATCCCATCCGTAGGAGTTAATGAAAATTACCAATTAGGATAAAAGCTCTGCTGGTAGTACTATTAATCCTCACAAGAAACCAAATTAACAAACTTAGCAAACAGCTTCCCAGAAATGTAAAGGTTTGTGGCCAAGCAAACACCTCAAAACCTCAAGATCAATGGTCATACCATTAAACTTCAATCTTGGACCCTTAGTACAGCTAGCAAAAATGTGATCATAGAAATTCCATCCACAGTATCTTCAATGGGCATTTCGAACATTTAAACTCAGCATGTGAACTAAAATATTCTCACATAAAACCACTGAAGCGAATGATCTTTCACCCATCCAAAACTGAAGAATATACCGTGTTTGCTTGTATCTTTGCCCTAAACCCTCTGCTCCATTAATTACACTCAAAAGAAACCAAATATCCAGCAAACTTCAAGCTTCAGCTGAGCGAAGACAATGCTCTTCCACTAATTATGGTTTACTTACTTTTTTCTCATTCCTTGCAATAGTCATTTTATAGGCAAGGCCAATGAACACCTAAACAACCAAGAGAGGCTTCTAGCGAACCAAAGTCAAGATCTTCCAATTCTCTTCACTTAACTTCTAAACATAAGTTTGTTGTATCAAGTCTCACCACCCTTCTCAAAGTTCATAATTCAATCCAGTGCACATCATATTGTAAACATGAAAACCCTGATTTCTCAACACTCTACCTGTGTCATAAGCTGCTTCTTCACTAATATCAATAGTGGCTACATGTTGCCCAGAGATCCCTTGATTTCCTTTTCAACTCTTTCAATCATCTGAAAACTTCTTTACTTCATTTTGTTTTACCCAAAATTAAAAAGATGCATAAAAATAAACACGCAATAAAGTTTCTCTATTTGAAGTAAAAAGCTAAACAAATTATTCTAAGGCCCGAAAAATTTAAACTGAACCAAAAAAAAAAAAAGATTCCAGTTATTTCAGTTCCCCAGAAGATCAAATCACGCCCCCAATAAAAATAAACTTAAATCAGATAGCGAACAAATATGCAAATCAGAGTTTCTCTTATTATTATTTGAACTATTTCCCTTGTTCGCCCAAAATTGTTTCTCGGGAAAACAAACAAAACTCCAGAGATCATAAACAGCATATAGAATCTAAAAGGAGAGAAAATAAAAGAAATTACTTGCCTGATATAAGATGGCGTCCTGAGGGGTCGTCCTTTAAACCCTAGAGAAAGCAAAACAAAAAAAAAAAAAAATCACAAATAACAGCGTCTTAATTAAAAACAAAAGATCGAAAGAGAAAGAGATTGAAACCTCAGGGGTTCCGTGAGATCGCGAAAAGGAAAATAAAAGAAAAAAAAAAAGGTGATTGGAAAAATAGGAGATCGACGGGACAGTGAAAGCAATGGATGGGGTACTGATCGGATGAATGGAATAACGAAAAGAGAACGAGAAAAAAAAAAAAAAAAGGAGAAAAAGAAAAAGAGCTGCAGAAAGAAGCGAGTTCGGGTAGGTTCGAAATTTTCAAACTCCCCTTCGAGTGGTTTATAATAATATTATTAAAATATTATTTTTTATTAATATTTATATATTTTATAATTAAATTTATAAATATTTTATTTAAAACTTCGTTTAAATATGATTTTTTTAAATAAATTTAATTTAATAATTATCTGAGTTATTTTATTTTTAATATAATTTAAAAAATAAAAAAATAATAACACCAACAAATTTAACAAAATCGTTAATCTAAATATACAAGGTATACTTGCAAAATAAATTCCACGAGTTAAAAAAGTTGTATCATTCACGCATTTATTAAGTGAGAAGGAAAATCATCTCAAGGCTGGAAAACTTGTACTATATTCGAATTTGTATGAATGAATTGGTGGACTATAGTAAAAGTCTAACTTATAAGGTAACTTTAAAAGTCAGTATTTTTAATTAAAACACTCCATAAATTTCAAAACCTCAATGAAAATGTAATAGAGGATTGATTTAAGTAAAAGTCATGGGAAAATTAAGCTACAGTATGATTATTGACAAAAGCAAGGATTACAGGTGGATATAGGAGCCGATATAATTTTAAAATTATCAGTTAAAATATGTTTTATTTTGAAATTGACAGTACATTTTATTCAATTTTTTTATCTATTTAAAAGTCGGGTTTAAATCCAAAGGTTAGTATAATATTTGAAAGGTTTTAATAAAAATATTAGATCCAAAAAATATATTTTGGTAAAAAAATTAGGTTAATTAAAATATTTATCTAAAAATTTAAATTGGTTCAATATCTGATTACTATTTAAATCCGTATTAAATAGAAAGGGCAATATCCTAATGATATTTAAATTTGATAAATATATGAATTTATTAAATTATTTTTTAATATAAAATGTAAAATTAAACAATAACTAAATTTGTAAACAGATCATATACTCAAATCTATATGAATAAAGTGAATTCGAATAATATTTTCATAAATATGACGTAATCTTTATCAAAATCAAAATAAATTTAAGTCATAAATAATCAAATATTTATACTCAAATATGTTTTGAATTTATTTTGAATAATTAATTTAATATTAAAAATCATAAATTATTTATATTTATAAAAATAAATCAAATAATTTTGAATATCGAATTTTGTGCCGGCCATTCCCACGGTAGCCCCTAGGGATACTTTAATCCTATAGCTATAGATAGTTGTAGATTTAAAGAAAAAAGAAAGAGACGTAGAGCACAACAATACCTAAATGAAAAAAAAAAAAGAAAAAGATAAATGGCAAAAGAAAGAAAGAAAGAAAGAAAGAACAAGTAAATTGCATCTAGGCGAAAGTAGAGTGAAATAAAAAAAGTAAAAAATAAAACTCTAAGAGGCTTTATTTTGAAAAGTCTGTTTATTATTAAATTAATTTTTTTATTAAAAATTAAGTAATTTAATTTTTATATTTTTTAAATTAAAAAAAATAAAATAAATAATTAAGGCAATATTTGTCGAGAAAAAAAATTAATGTGACATGTGTACAGTTAATTTTTGATATAACATAAATAAATTATATTATTTTAAAATGACACGAAAAAAAATCATACTTTTTCATGGTAAAATTTATCCAATTTTTGTTTTTTTCTTCCATCCCAAAAATAGAGTAAAATAATAAAAAAAACATCCATTAAACTTTTTTTACACTCAAATAACCCTTTAATCTTTTAATTTATACTAAATAAATTCTTAACCTTTAGTACGTAATGAAATAAATTCTTAACTTTCGTATTATTTATAAATAAATCTTTAACATAAATTAACGTTTCACTATAAATAAAGACATTTTACTTAAATACACATCAAAAGATAATGTTTTATTTGGTTTACAATAAAAGTATAAAGGAGCTTATTTTAAAAAATAAAATAATTCAATATTTTTTAAATATTTTAATTTTAAAATAATAAAAATTAAATTACTTTTAACTTTTTAATGCAAAAATTTATTTGTATTAAATGATATGGTACAAGAAATTAATTACAAACGTTCTTGTTGGAAAAGGGGATTAGTTCATTTGTTTGAAATTTTTAACCTCTAATTTCTCGTTATTACGTAGTTTGAGTTTGTTGGATAGATTCGTCAAAAAAGAAATTGTGTTTTTTTTTCTTATTTGTGCAACTTCGCTCATATTTTAAGTCATCACTAAGTTTATATAAAACTTATTTGAATTACCTTTTAATTAATAGAAAAATATTTTTACTTAAATTTACATATAAAAGTATATAAATATTAATACAAAAATAATATTCTTAATATTTTAACAATAATTGAAGGATTGTGGGCTAAGCATAGTCAAATTTGAACTTGGATAAAGAATTAAAAAATTGATCGTAACCTGGTCTATAAACACCTTTAATTATTAGATGAATAAAAATTTTGATCGAAGTGGTTGATCGGATTAACTGAATAAAAAATCGAGAGTTTTTTAGTCCAATAAATATCATTAAATTGGATTATTGTTGACCGATCAAATTAATAAAAAAATAGATAATTCGATAATTGAATCACTTTTAGATTTTTTTTGTAACTTTATTATTAAAACCCTTTTTTTATAATTAATAAGATTTGAAATCTAGTCTATTAGTTGTATATTAAACATTATACCTTTAAATCAAAAGTAATTTGTTTAAGAATGTACCATGTATGATAGTTATTCAAAGTTAAAGTATTTACATTTAATTTTTCTTTTCAATTAAATTGATTGGTTGAATCAATTAAATCGATAAAAAAAAAAAACAAAGTCTCCATCGATTTGATCTTCGATCTTACTATTTAATCATTGCAATTTTATGACTATTTCTCTAGATAGTTAATATGATACATTGAGTTTTGCCTAATGAGACTTCATATCAGTAATACGTAGGAAGCAACTGCAGTGGGCATTGGAAGTTGAGTGGTGGAGGGTAAGAAATTACCTAAATTTGTTGCATAAGAAGGAAGAGCGACCATTCATATATTCATATTGTATTTATGTATCGTAATCATATTTAGGATACTTTATATTTATATAAATTTTGATAAGTTAATTATTTATATTGTATAGATTTTAAAATATTAATGTATCTGTGCTATGTTTTGTTTTAATTATTATTTTTTTGTGTTACATTTCATGTAATCGGATCTTATATTACCATGTGGGAGCAGTTTGAGCTCGTATAGGTGTCGAGTGGAATGCATTTCTCAAGGAAAAGAAGCCGAAAAGCATTGAACATGTTAAAAAAAAAAATGACAATGAAGAAAATGCCAAGAATGAGTGAGCTGCTGAATTCCTAATAAGAAATTCTTCTCATTATTTCAGCTGCTGTTACTAGGAGGTTGTCCCCCAGGAATATACATATATTTTGAATTTACTATGTTAAGGCCAAGCAATTTGACAAAATGAACTGAATTTCGGAGGGGGGGGGGAAGAAGTTTGAAGCCATGGTTACAAACTCGATACTCTCATCATTCTCTTCCAAATCCGAAAAAACGAGCTATCGTTTATTGTATATAGTATACGTACCTGTGAGTAGAGGGCAAACAAATGGAACCCTTAAGCCTTTTTCAGTTTCTTTAACTTGTGGAGTATTCCATTCTTTAACTTGGGGAACTCATCAATGTTCTTCCTAGAGAGCAGACTAGGATCATTCCGAACCCCTTTCCGATCTTTGCAAGTTCCAGTATATCAGAACCGAAAACTCAGAACCTGATGGTGAGTTCAGTACTTCAAAATCCTGCAATTAGTGGCATAAGAAAGAAAGAAAAAGGATTATAAAATTTCTTTGAAAAAGTTTAATAACACTAAACTCTTTTCATACTTTTATCGATTGTGATGAAGGGCAGAAGCTACTATTAGGTCATCGATTTGCAATGATAAGACAAACGAAATTCAGATATTGCAGATAAATTAAATACCATAAACTCTTTCAATTGACAGACCTACAAAACTTGCAAGAAATAATTTCCCATACTACAAATGAGTGGGATTCCAAATACTGAAGCATACCCAACTACCGAAATCTTAAGGATGTATGGTAATTGCATCAGTCTTTAAAGTTGACAGGTATGGTTTCATCTGTGAAGTATTCCTTCCTGACGGTTTCCACAGAGCAAAATTTCACCTTCAAAACACACAAGATAACATAAAATATCCCGAAAGATACACAAATGACAGTAGAGGCAGTGAGAAGTATCAAGCTTCATTGACCAGTCAATTAGATGTGGCATTGATATCTTATATGGGAAAATCGATAAGAATGAGACACTTGCAGTTGATTCTCTGCAAGCTGGATTGACATTGACATCAAGCTTGCAGGGCCTTATTAATAGTTTCGAAAGGGACTCAAAAACTACAAACTTTTTTTTTTTTTTTTGAGAAAGCATAGTGTGAAAAGTGAAACAGAAAGTGAGGGTTCAAACATCAGCAAATAGGAAAAACAGAGGAAAAATAGTGCATACAGGGAAGAGTTTTGAAAATAGTTAAAAAAATATAAGAAGCAAAAAGAAATAACTTATGAATCGTACGCAAATTTTATAAAAAGGAAGTATTTGTAATTTTCAAGCAGAGAAAAGGCCTCCATTACTCACAAGTGACCACAAGGGCTAGAAAACCTATGTTGCTCTGGCTCTTCATTTTTTTGAAGTACTCGTGTCCGACACATTTTGAAACAAGATTATAGGGATATGAGCCTCAAAGGACCCCCCAAGTACATGGAAAAACTTAAAAGAATTGAACATACACATGTCAGGGTACATACTTATATATGACACTCACGCCCGAGTATGAGTAACATAGCTAGAAATATACTGACATTTTCAACCATATAAGTAGCTGCCTATTCCACTAAATATTCCTTTTCATGCTTATC
Source organism: Adansonia rubrostipa (assembly GCA_038381775.1). Taxonomy (NCBI): domain Eukaryota; kingdom Viridiplantae; phylum Streptophyta; class Magnoliopsida; order Malvales; family Malvaceae; genus Adansonia; species Adansonia rubrostipa. Next base: position 13,494,140 of record JBBYHM010000027.1, on the reverse strand, counting down.
TAAATTTCCCTCCACAGTGGCCAAGTTCTAAACAAATGTAAAAATATATATATATATATATATTTTGGTCAGAGTATGAAAGTAGTTTGTGAGGCATGAAAGTGCTTTTTGAAAATAAAGATTATTAACTTTAAACTTAAAAAATGATATGCATTCCAAAAATAAGTTCATAGGTAGTACGCATACCAGAGAAGCATATGATTTTAACAAGGGCTTTGTTAGCTGCCAAATAGGCTTAAATACAAAAGGAGCTTCCATGAAGAGAACTTCACTCAACCGCTTCGGATAGTAATAGTAAAATACATCAAACTGCAAAAAAGAGAAGAAATTAAGTTAACTTTGTTTCATTTTTAAAAATATTTTTTATGTGAACTAAACTTATAAATTCAGCATACGTGATATCGGTTAATCTAACAACATAAAGACTTTTACAACGTATCCAATTAAGCAAAAAAGTTTATCATGGCCTTTCTCTCTCCCTACCTCTTCCCCTCTCCCCACATAATAGTAAGGGTTAAAAATACGCTTATGATTATATTATATCAAATGAAAACACAAGTAGACATCGATTCTAAGAAACTTAGAAGTTAACACTAATCCTCTCCTTTTTCTTCATCGTTGGCCAGCCAAACAAATTTATTAACAGCTTAATGCCGATGAATTGGTAAGGAGACAAATAAAATGATTGAAGTTCCAATAATATTGTGCAATTAAATTGTAAATTACCAAGAAAGTTAAAAAATTGAGATCTGCATTTTCGGTGCCAAAGCCTCGGAGATCAAATATTCCAAGTATTTGTTCTTTCCCAGCTGGAAGCTTGCTTAATGCCTTCTCAATCAAAAATACACATAATTTCTCATTCTCAAGAGGATCGTGGACCTGTGACCAGGAAAATAATGACTTTTGTTGGAAGCTTAATCATCTCAGAAGCATATTTAAAGTATAACAATCCAAATCAAACTCCTATTTTGACTTATTTTACACAGAATATTATCCTTGGAACAAAAAGATTCCGTCTATCAAATACATAGAAGAAAGCAAGGTGATTTCTACTTAAGAAGGCTAGAAGAGCAGTGTTTGGACACCAAGAAACTGCAAAAAATAATTATAAACTAATTTCGTGAAGCAGAGATACATGTCTTGCTTATCCATTAGACTCCAATTCAATCGTGAAATTAGGGCATCACTTATTTGAAAAATGGTCTCATATACAGTGATGCAGGATAAATGGAGCATAGTTGTCACGAATCACCATAATCGGGGTAAAGCATCTTCTCTTTTCTCCAGAAATATACCCACAGGATCTTTAATTGGATGTGCATTAAAAGGTATCAAACAGAACGACTATCCTTCGAGGCCAAAAAATCAGAATAGACATACATACACACGGGCAGTGACATTTGAAACTTACTGCAGGAAGGTGCTTGGATGCCACCACAACGAGCACTGGTCTGTTATTAACATCAAGAAAGTCATGCACGTATGCTTTTCCAGTCTCAGCTATACTTCTCACAGCAGCTTCAGACAAATCAGAAACTCCAAATTCTTTTCTCCATCTCTAGAAAAAGGCTTTAAGGGCAACTAGATAAGGGTTTCAGGTATTAGAATAAAATTACAATTCTAAAATTTTCCTTCATTCTGTTTCAAGAAAGCTTGCAGTTGAAAAGTGTGGTTCAACAGTTTGACCCAAAAGAAAGAAAGAAATAAACTAATAAGTTTGTTCTTTTTTCTGAAAAAGAATACACATGCTGTCTTGGTTCCCATCAGCTTCCATGAATGAACTTTAATTATTTTAAAACCAAAATAATGATTGGCATTAAGGCATCATCTAACTGCACAAAGTTAAAGTTCTAAGACCGCAAGAGTATGGATGCAAAGATCTAAGGATACAATAGCTTTTGTCAACTTAGCGACAGCTTCCTCGACAGAAAATCTCCGGTCCTTAAGAAACCACAGAATCATGTCTTCATCATCTCTGCCATTTTTTCCAACTGGAAGACTATAATGCTCCTTTTCAAGCTTCTCCTTAACTTTCCAAACTAACTGCAAGGATTATGCAAAGAATTCTAACGATCACTCGAGAGATGATTATGCATTTCAACAGTGCATAAACAAAGTATTCTGATGCTTAGTGGGTTAGATTTATCACTTAAGAAGGCATGTCTGGCTCTTCTTTCTGCCTTAATTTCATTCTCAAAGCAATACAAATGAAGTTAATAAACAATTGAACAAAGCATACTGTCAAAATCAAGTGCAATTCATCACATTACAAGACTACACCTAAACCATATTAACACATACATGAACTCATGGCAACTTTATAAGATTCCAACAGTTTCTTTCCTTTTCCCGAGATTCCACAGAAACCAAACAAAAGCCAGATGCAATGGGGTAAGTAGTACCTTTCGTGAGTTGTCTGGCTCTATCATACAGTTTTGAACAGAGAATTTGCGGTTTCGAGAGCGTTGAGGAGTCGACTTACATGAATTAAACAAAGGAAGTCGACACGCACGAAGAGCTTCACACATTTGGATTGCCATTGCTGCTGAATTCACCGGGCTTTTTCCTCAACTCAACCCTCAAAATTTGTGCTGAGCAAGGCGTTCCAACGGTCGGCTGTTTGTCTCCAGGGAAAATCGGTGGGTAATAAAACGGGATGAAACTGAAAACTGACATACGTATTTTGTTCGTATTGGGTCTAGTTGGAGTTTGCTACTTGCTTTTGCCCAAAGTGTTAAACGTAGTTTGGCCTCATCGAATGAAAACTGAAACTAAAATAGTGTTAGTGCTTTTGGTCCAAAAACTCCCTCCATATTATATGGGCCTCTTGAATTTTCTTAACCGTTTTAGGCCTTTTCGATCCTGCAGTGTGAACATGCATGTATTAGGGTTAAATATACATGTTAGTCCCTTTACTTTGAACTTAATTTTTAATTTAGTACTTCTAAAAAAATTATTAACTATACCTAAACTTTCATTAGGGTTAAATATAATCCTTGTACTTTAAACTTAATTTTCAATTTAGTACTTATAAAAGAATTGTTAACTATACATAAGCTTTTATTACGTCATGTATATTGGTTTCGATTTCATTTTTATTTTTATCCTTTTTTTATTAAAAAATTGCTTTTATATTTTTTGAAATTAAAAAAATTTAGATTATATTTTAAAAAATGTTTTCAATATTTAAAAACTTTTTGAATTAAGTTTTTTTATATTTTTAAAGATTTTTATGTTAATACGATATTTTACGATGTAATATTGATATGATATTTTATCACATATTAAGCTCTCATTGAAAGTTTTTTGTACCACGTCAATATTTAACTAATGGTACTGATCAAAAGGGATAAAATGTTGAAGAAATAAAAGTTTAAGTATCAAGTTAATAATTTTTTTTAAATATTAAACTGAAAATCGTACTAAAGAACAAGAACTAAATCAATATAAAATGCAAAACTAATTAAAAGAAAATAAACGAGGCATGCTACGTATTCTAATCTCGTTCATAAAATTAAAAATTACATTACTAATGTATCAAAAATAAAAAATAATATACAGTATTATCTTAGTTTATATTATAGAGTTAACCGTTTAAGTACTTACATTGTTTTTGTCTCGAAATAAATTATAACGGGCCAATTTATTTAATAATTACAAACACTTAGGTCTAACTCTTTTTTATTTTATTTACAAAATAAATTTTATAATTAATAAGTGAGTTCAACGCATGTGAACAATAAGAATGCGGTCTAGCGTGCAGATTGGCACGTGGGAATTATCCACGTGACTCGATCAAAATGATTTTTGAAGAACCACATGTCATTGTCTCAAAGGCATAGCATGAAATTTTCGTGCTACTTAGTGAAGCTCAATCATCTTTCTGTTTCAAAAAGCATAATAAAGAAGGGAAAAAGAAAATGGCGGGCTAAGACTAAAACCAGTCCCTTCTTCTTTTTCATTCAAATCAAAAGCTTCTCTGTTTGGGGCCAAAAAATAAAAAATAAAAATCAAAAATAAAAATCAAAGAGCGAAACAAAGCAATCTCCGAACACGAGAATGGAGTCCTTGAGATCGATCTGCGACAGAGAGGTTCCGATCCAACAACAGAACATAGAATCTTTGACGGCGTCGTTTCACACTTCTCTTCATTCCATCAAAGCCCTGGCACAGCATACTGCCCAAAATAATGGTCGGTAACCAAACTTCTTTTGGTTTTAGGGTTTCTACTCTCTTTCTTTATCTCCGATATGTACCATGATTTGAGTGAAATTAGAGTTTTTGCAAATAACTAGGGTTTAGATCGTGACTTTTCGGATTTTCTTGTTATGCTATCATTGATATGTTACAGGTAAACTCATTAAAATGAAAGCTATTCTCAGGGAAGCCGAGGATGAGCTTGTAGAAGTTTTAGCAGGTATTGCTTCGCTGTTTTCAGCCTTTTGTTTTCTTGGATTTTGAATTTATATCAATTTGTTATGAATTGGAAATTGGAAAGTAGAAGTTATGGCGGTTTTTAAACGGTTTATAAATGGTTTTTTTCTCAACATTTGCTGTATAGAAAAGACCCGTAAAGAGGCAAAACAGATGGCAACGAGGGACTCGATATCTGCCATAAAAGCTCGAGCTGAAGAACTTAAAAGAACTGTCCAGGCTCAAAGAGCTAGGAGGGAGGAGTTTGGATCAATTATATCTCAACAATCTCTGGGTAATTACATACTATTGTACTATGGTTTCAGGTTTATGATTCACATATTGCACAACTGGGTTCATATTTATAGTTAGCATACTATGGTTTTGCATTTCACATTCTAATTGTAGAGCTTTCATTATGCACATCGTCATTATTGTTCTTTTGACAATCATACTGATATGTATCCATTCCTTGATGATCTTGCTTTTTTTTTTTTAACAGAAATTTGTACTTGTATAATTTTACTGTCTTTATTCATTTGCCTATGATTTCTTATGCAAGTGCTGGGAGTTTGAATCTGTACTACCAATGAGTGGCAAGGCATTGTTGTGGTATCAGGAGGTCTGCTTATGCAGTTATTTTGGATTACCCCACTCTTTAGATGGTCCAACTAAGCTGCTCCACGTGAAGGAGTAGCAAGAAAACTTATTGCTCGTGCTCTAATTTACCGGAATATAAATATTTCTCTAGTTTTTTGCTATTTCCTAAAAAATATTTGGGTTGTTATTTTCTTTTTAATTATTTCTTGTAAATTTGTTAATTATTACCATGACTCCGTATTGGAATAGCTCTCCTAATTTACTGCTTATTTTGTGCTTGATTTCTTTTTCTGTGTATGGTGTTATCCACAGCTTTGGCAAAAATTGAAGAGGAGGTGAAGCATGAAATTGAAGAAAATGGCGAAATTCACGACGCTATTACATGGTACAACCATGTTCTTGGTTTTCGTATAGAAGGTGGTCATGGTAAGTTAGGTACTTTTGTTGCATGACATTTAGAAGCCCTTTTGATGCCTCTGTTGTTATGTTCTCACAGGCTCTTTTGTTTATCCAGGGGTGAAGTTCACATTCAATAATATGAACATAGAAAATCCAAAGCAAGAATATTCTTTTACCATTCGTCATGCAAATGATGCCTACTCCTGTAAGTATTGTCCTTATGTGTTCGCTATATTCTAAACTGGTATTATTCTAACATATATTTCACTTCTTCCTCATGATCTTAAGTGTTGGATTGCGATCCATGCTTGAATGGCATCAAAGAGTTGATTGATGAGTTGAACAGAACAAATGGCTTATTCAAATTTGTTAGAATCATGAGAGAAAAGTTTCAAGAAGCAGCAGCACTTGGTATGATTTCTTTGTACTATTTTACCTGCATGTTGGATGCTTAAATTTGACACTCCTCAATTCTAGGGCATAATGCTTTTTTGTTGAGAACTTTTCTGTTATTGCTAGTAATTTAAAATTCTTCCCATGTGTCTCCTCCAATCTTAGTTCTGACTCATTGTTCTAATAAAATTCTTCCATAATTTATGGCCCATCAGTATTGCACCCCCAGTCCTCAAGGTTTCACCAGGACTCTTGCACAGTCTCTATGTCTGGTCCAGCTTTGTCAGTTTCAACTGATAGAAGTGAATCTTCTGCAAAGAAAAACGAGCATCACATGCCACTTCGGGAAATAAATAGGCAAGTCAAGAAAGTCAATCAAAGAAGTAAATCACCAGCCAAGATGAATGAAAATCAAACTTATGATAGAAGATTCAGTAGACATCCCTTGAAAGAAGCCAAATCAGATATTTTATTACCACTTGTTTGTCAGTCCCCTCGGCTTGAGGTATTATCTCCTAAATTCCATGTTGCCTGCCTGTGTTTCACTTTTTGCGGAAAGTAGCACATATTTTTTTATATCTGTTTGGCGCCAAATTATGGGTTGAAGAGCTTTAGTATTGTTTTATTTGAAGAATATGTCTGGGGATATTAGCAAAAGGGAAAGGATTAGGACAGCCAGCTTTCCTACTTGCAAGCCAAACTGGCCATAGGTTAAAATCTGGTGCACTGATGCCGAAACCGCAAATTTGTTTCTATAACACCTTAGATGTTCTAAAATTTATCAAGGTATAATAAATATTTGAGGGAGATTGTGGTATGATGGATGTGGATAGGATGGCGTTCGAGTTATAGAGTATGAACTGTTTCAAGCTTGGCCTGGTTTGCTAGTCTTGTAAATAATCTGACTGCTTACCTACAAGATTTGTCATGCTTTATGGTTCAAAGTTTGTCTTGATTATTGTTTTCTAGGAATTTATGTCTTATAAGAATATGTTTATCCATTTGTTTTCATCTTTCTGTGTTGGAGATGCAAATTATTTGTAGGATGATGTTATTTTTCTTTTCTTTTTCTTTTTCGTTTTTGGTAATGAATCCTAAGCTCTTTACCTCCTTTAGAAAAGGAGCAAGTTCATGAACTATGTAGATTAAGGTATTTGTGTTATATTCTGGTGATCTTGGGGCAAGGCAATTCTGAATATGATGACCTTGTGTGGTATATGTTATTGGTTTTCCTACATGTAAACTACATGATATACAGCAAAGTATATTTTCTAATTCCAGATATTGGAAAATATGGCAGGCAAAGAAACAAAGTTAAAACAGAGGCTGCTTCCTTGTGTCAAATTTGCTACCATTCCTCACTGATTTTTACATATCGGCTGATATTTAACTCATTGCTAAAGCTTGTGCAGTAGTTAACAAGCAAGGGCATGGAAACTACCAATTCACATATACTTCATCGACCTTAGGTGGAAGAGATTGAATTTGTTGAGCAAACCAAGTTGTGCCACTAACCTGATATCGCCTGCTTCCGAGGCGTGTATTATAACTTTCCATTATATAAATGAAACAACTGTGGACAAATAAGCCGAGCTGATGATTTGTCTAAAGGATTTAGGATTGTTTAAGTGCTAGCATTTTCATTTGATCTTTTGGATCAATGTGTTACTGTTTTATCATTCTAATCGTCTGCATAATTGGCTATATCTTTCGGTTAAACTCTGGGGTTCTAGTTTTTTTCCCTCCACTAGAGGAAATAAGAAATTGTGTATATCAGGTTTGCAAATATCCGAGCGTTGTCGATTTTATATTTGCTTTTTTCGTGAACTTCATTAATTTTATGATCCTTCGCTTCAAAGGTCGTAGTATGTCATTGCCTGGTGAAATATTTGAGCTTTCTTTTATTTCTCTTACTATATATATATATATATATATATATATATATATATATGGGAAAGAGTAGAGAATTCACTTTTAACCATAAATGGAGTCGGGATTTACAAAAGTTGTCCGGGAGGGATGTTCACTGCAATTTGTGTTCGTATTATTTACACCTTTGAAAACCTTATCCTCGAAATATATGTATTGCTAGGGCTTGGGTAAAAAAATTAGATTAATGGTCAAACTGATGATATTTAGGGGTTATTGGTTTATTCAATCAGTTGAATTGAATTATTCAATTAAAAAATAAATTAAATATTAAACGTATGATTTTGATAGTAAAATTGGATCTCGATACTTTTGAAGCATAGGTATTTTCCAAAGTTTAGAGTATCCATCCCGAGTACATACCGGGTAGTGATATGCATTGGGTTCGGTTGGGTGCATGCTGAATGCGACTAGATATGCATCAAAATTTTATCCAAGTGGGTACAGCGAAATTTAACGTTGTTATGCCCTAGGCTGTATTTTCATTCGTTATCAACCTTCCGTTTGTTCATTATTTGTTTGCTTTCTTCAAATTTTGCACTCTAAACTACACCCATCTTGTGTGGAAAAGAACATTAACTTTGTCCCTCCTCACTTCCGGTCAGCTTCAAATTTAAGCTCTGCATATATTATGTTGAAATTTATGCGCTTTATCTTTTATGTTACGTTGCTATGTTTTACCATATGAAATCTCAATTTATAT
>JBBYHM010000027.1:13455131-13468017 GCA_038381775.1 Adansonia rubrostipa | reverse complement strand
ATTGCTGCTGATGTGTCAGACATGCAACACTTGCCATTTAACTTTTTTTTTTTTCTAACGATTATACTAACGGGAAATAACTGATTGATGCAAAAAAAGGATTAAGACCTGATTAATACTTTTGAAAGTTTGTGACTAATATAAAATATGATCTAAAGTTTAAAGACCACACATGCTATTAACCCTTTATGTTTATGCTTATGTTTATCTGTTGTGCAAGGTCCGTGCTCTTCTATATGTATTGATTAATTAAATTTGGTAGATTAGATCGGATATCAATTATCTTATATTTTTTCTGTCGCACTTATATTACTTGCAGGATTCTTACGCACTGTGTCGAGTGTTCAAGAAAAATGGCATCGGCTTGGAAAAAAAAGACCAAGGGCAGTGTAGTTTGTTACCGATGGAGTGCTCGCAGGGTGTTATCAATGATTCCGATACCATGTCTCCGGACCTTCCTTTAGCTTCATCTTCATGCGTCGAAGTAGAAGAGGAAGATAAAGATGACTCATGGATGCAGTTCATCACTGACGATCCATGGTGCTCTTCTAACAGTACTGCTATGGCGGCTGGGGATGAAGTTTCTAACGTTGCATTGACGAACTAAAGATATAAGGGTCTGCTTGGTGGAATGGATGGATGGCAATGAGTAAGTACTAAAAATCTTGTTAATCTAATGGTTTAAGTTATAAAATAAGAAAATAATTAATTATGAATCTTAATCATTAAATTAACAAGTTTTTTTTTTTTAATTTTTATCCATCTTTCATTTTTTCTGTCAAGTAAAGTCTAACAGTTAAACATTCGAAATTGATAACAAAAGTTAATTGGTTAATCTTCTTAAATAAGACTTACATTACAAAATATATTTGTAAAAATTCTCTTAGGAGATTACGTTATCTCTTATTGGATTTGATTGGATTAGATTGGACTGGATTTGGATGTATTATTTTTGTCCTTAGGGTTTTGATTGTTGCTCCCATGGGGCCAATATATCTATCAATCTTTTATGTCGTAATTTACCTCAAATCTTATTCATTTTCTCATCTATATATTAAAATATATTAGATATATAGTTAATGTATATTTATATATTTTTAATAAATCAAATAATGTTATCTCCTCAAAAATTTTTAACATAAATGTGTATAATTTTATTTTAATGAGATCGACATCACGTGATTCATTAACAGTATATAAATTTATAAACTAACAATGTATCAAATATTAATTCATATTTTAAATAAGAGAAACAAAACAAAAAGTTATTTTAAAGCAAATTTAAACTTAAAAAAAAAAAGTATAAACGAAAATTTAATCCATTTACATTGTGCTCGAACATTTGGTTCTATGATGATATACTTTTATCTTAAAATCAAATATAATTGGGTTTGAATCTCCTTTTCCAAAAAAGAAGAAAAGGCATTTTTTTTGGGTCTTCAAAGTAATGCAAATTGTTCATATACCCTTATTCATATTTCTAAATTTGTGTGTTCATGTTTTTCTCTGTTCTTTTTTATTTTTTTTATACTAAATCGTTTTATATTCCCATATTTATGCTTTATCTTATGATTACTAGTAATATATAAATTTTATAATTATCTTAGAATTGTCCAAAAGTACAAAATTTTATAAAATGAGTTAACAATTTAAAAATTTACATTAAATAATGATTTGGTCCTTATACTTTAGCACGGTTTTTAATTTGATACCTAAAATTTTTTTTTATCAAATTGGTACCTGAAGTTTCATTCCAAGCATGTTGATACCTATAATTATTAACGTTAGTCAACTACCAACATACCAATCAAATAGCTAATGAGACATTAACATGTGATAAAAATGTCATATCATCATTTTCACGGTAGTATAAAAATTTTCATTGCTTTTTAATTTTTATTTTTGAATTTTTTTTATGATGATGCGACAATAATGATGTGGCATTTTGCCTCGTGTCAATGTTTTATTGGTTGTTGAATACTATGTCAACAGTTTACTAACAATAATAATTTTATGTACCAATATATTTGATAAAATAAAACTTCAAATACCAATTAAACATAATTCTTTAAGTTTGGGTGGTGTTAACTAGTTTTGGTTCAAAGATTTTCTTATTCTTAGACTTTTAACAAATATTACCCATATTGAATTAGGTCATTAAGCTTATTTAGCGTCATTATTGGCACAACTTTTGAGATCAAAAGTTACTTTTTACAGCAAACTTAATGCTAAATAAGTAAAAAAAATTGTTCTTACATTTAAAATTATAATTTAACAATCCAAGCCAAAAAGCCAAAAAAATAAAACTTTTACTGTTTGAAAACTAATTAATAATTATTTGTAATTAAATTTAAATGATCATTTTCCTTATGATCTTTGATTTTTTATGCTTATCCTTCGAATGTTTTTCTTTATTATCTAATCCTTTTGGTTTGTTAGTGTAGAAGATTATTGATACGATAGGATAAGATAAGATTGTCAACAAGATTGGATCAAATAATGTCATTCAATTTTGTGTATGATGTAATGGACGGGATTAGGATAATATGAATTTTTTGTTTATCATGGTTATGCGTAGAATAAGAAATAGTATGAGATGATTTATTTATTTTTTATTGGTAAAAACTACTCTTTTCAAATTCAATATAATTTAAATTTATAATTTTTTTATTGTAAAATACATATTTTATAATTATTTCCATGGTTAAGACCTAAGAGTTCAATTAATTTTTAAAGAAATGATTTGATTTTCGATGAAATTACTTTTCAAAATATTTTTCCAAATAAACAAATAAATAATTTAAAAAAATAAATGGAAAATTTATTTTCTTTTCTTTCTTTTTTGACTCTCTTCTCTTGTTCTTCTCTCGGCAGGGGCTAGCTATTGATGACAGATCTCCAGATGACAGTGGGACGGCGGACAACTCGGAAGGGCCAAGGGTCTTCCTTGTGTGCAATTTGGCATCGAGGCCAGGCTTGGCCAATCGGGTGCTGATGGCTCCGATATTACCCCTCGACCCTCCAGAAGAGTCGGCGACTCCCTTACGCGGCCATGAAATACGGGAAAATTGTGTAGGAAAATAATTAAAAAAAAATTCCCTATAAAAAATAATACTTCCAATTAGTAATGATTAGTAATTAAACATAAATAAAACATAATTACTGTAATCATAAAACTGGAGATAGACTGAGTAATAGTTAATGCCCTCATTAACAAATTACGTACACAAGTGAAAGAGATCTACTAAACTGGATACATCCGTTGGAAAAAAAAAAAAAACTAAATTAGTCGTTGATTTATAAATAAATTATTAAAATATTATCAATTTAAAATAAATTATTGAAAATATTATTATATTAATTATAACTCTTAATTTAAAATTAAAAAATAATTAAATAATTACAATTAAAATTAAAATTTTAAAGAAAACAAATTAATTAAATGTTTTAAAATAATCCATGATTACAATTTAAATAAATAAATTTACTGTCATTAATAGTAACTAAAATAATATTTTAATAATAAACTATTATTATATTTATAATAACATTATTTTTATTAATTTTAAAACGTACTAACATAATAATATAATTAAAAAATATTAATATAATAATAGCCCTAATAATATTAAAGCATTTAGTGAATTCATGTAAGATTCACTAAAGAGTTTAGCAAATTCTATTTAAAAATTAAAGCTTAATGATTTTTCGTCAATCAAGACAATAGTATTTCAATAATTTATTTCAAATTAATAGTATGTTAATAACTTATTTAAAAATTAACAATAATTTGGTTTTTTTTTGCTCTTTGCTTTTTGCATGCATATGAATGAATGGCTTCATAAGAATAGATTTCATTCCTCGCATTATGGTCACAATTAAAGTTAGCGGAATAAATTCAAACTCAAAAATTCGCTTAATCGAATTCGATTTGATTAAAAAGTCGGTAGTTTGAACTTGAAAAATCATTGTTTCGAGCTGAATCAGACTAGTTTCATATAAAAATATGAGAACCTGAGCCTGAATCAAATTGGGCTAAGCGAGTATATCGACCCTTAAACAGGTCTATATGTAATAAAATAATAATTTATCAAAAATAAATCATATCATAAGTTTTAAAAATATTATCAATAAAATATATCAACCATTTATAATATTTTCTTTAATTTAATTAGTTAAACTCATTAAATATTAAAAATTCATATATATTAATAGTAAAATTTTAACCACTTCTTTGAATTCAAATCCGACATGACCCAACCAAACCTACTCGAACTCGCTCAATTATCACCTCGAGTCACAAGCATCTATTCTTCATTATAGCTTTTGAATTTGTTTAAGACTTCATTTCAACGAAATAATTCGAACTTTAAGCACCCATTTCATTCAATCCCAAGTAAATGAGCATGGGCACTCAAGAGTAAATTATATAAGCCATGTTTAAGCCTCGATTTTATGATTAACACTATAAAGCATTCAAACAAGTAGGGAGCTTTCTTCTGAAATAGATTAATGAAGAAAAATAATCTATTACTACTTGAATTTGTCGGCCAATTTACAAAAGAATTCTTACTCTCCCCCTTTCCCCTTCTACTGTTTGCTTACAGAGGTGTTCTTAGATGTCATGATCGGATCTTAGACATCCTTTCTACAAAGGTATCGTAATTTTCATCTCGATCCAACATGCTTATCCGGACATACTTAGGGCTAACCCCAAAGTGCTTCCCACCCCTCGTCAAGATCTTCTTGCCTCGAAGGAAGCTTTCGCAGTCATCAATCTGTCCTTCGCACTTTACCCATGCAAAAGCTGCAAAGACGAAAATTCAGGTACGTTTAGTCTTAAAAGAGTATAGAGAAGGAAACTCTGATCGATGAAATTGATGATACAGTTGATCATTTTTTTTTTTTTGCCTTTTCTCTTACCAGGTTGAGGCTCGAAGACCCGATTGAGAAACTTGCAAAGTTGAGGGGGAAAGTCAGGCACACTAAATAGGCCACTCTGATGCACTGCCTGCCTCAATCGCTTCCACCTCTTGGCCATATGGTGGTAGCTGAATTCGAAGAAGGAATCGCTATCGTTTCTTTCAGAGTTGTCGGATATAACTTTCAAAACTTTGGCTGCTCTGAGCTGCGAATCCTTCGAGACACCAATGGTGTTGAGCTCTATATATTTCGTCATTTTTCTTGCAACATCTTCGTCTTTGACAAGAGCCCATCTGAAAGACGTTAGAAGTGATAAAAAGTTAAAAAACCATAACCGATGGATGTAGTACATTTCTCTTGTAACAACCATCAATTCCGAACTTGCTTTGTTGTAGTACATTCCATTCCATTTCTTGCTTTCAAGTTTCAACATTTTTGTACTCGGAGATATGTTCTAATTCATTCCGCTTGTTTGTAATAAGACCGAAATAGGTCCTGACATAAACTGAAATGATAAAAAATTTCATTTGCAATCCAACTTCACATATAAGTTCCATACAAGGTTTAATTTGTTCAATTATATGCTTATGGTCACACGACAATGAAAAAGTTCCATACCAGCTGACCAACATTACTTGCTAAAATGCAACAGAAATGGCTTAACCACATATGTCCAACAAATTTTCGCTAAAAATAATGATCAACTTACCCGATGCGCATCCCAGCATGGCCGGTGCTCTTCGAGACGGTGAATAGCATCAGATCATAGTTCGCCGGAGAGGATATTGGTGTATATTGTGGCCAATAATAGGCGAGATCATGAATTAAAATCCCTCCACTACTGTTAACAACAGAGTGCCTTGCAAATCCGTCGGGATTGTTGGGGGAGGTAACGAGTTCAATGTAAGGGCCACTTTCGCTGAAGCTCCGTGCATCGCCTGCCCACTTATAAAGCCTGGACTTGAGGCAGTCAGTAATCAGAGGATAGGACTGCAAGTAACCAACAAAACTGATGTCAACTTAACATATCTTAAAGCTCGAGGCAAGCAGGAACTATGTTATTCAGACTTAGATGCAAGTGTCACACAAGAGCATGTTCCTTTTTTCCATGCACTTGAAGGATCTTTAAAGAATCATATTCTTATACTAATATCCGAATATGCATCGAACATGGATACACAGTGCATATGCATTAAGCGATTCATTGGAGTAACATTTGATGGAAGTATAACCCAAAATTTGGCAAATATTAATCAATAACTCCCTTTACAGAATGGACCGACATAATCGATAACTCGCATGCCAAGAATGTTGGAACTCAAGAAGATCAGTCTAGAATGTTGAAACTAAACAAAATGAAAATGTAAGTTTAATTATGACACTTACAGAATAATAAGGGGCTGCTGAAACCACACTAATGGGCTCTGCATCGGTGATGGGGGACAGTGCATAGAGGGCAGCTTGGAAGAGTTGAGTTGAACCGGTTCCAACAACCATGTGCCGGTTCTCGGTGACTGCATTGCCCACGACTTTATGTAATCGTACAATTTGGTTTGCAAATTCGGGCTCTAAGAACCAGCAAAGTCTTGTGGCATCCGAAAAGTAGCTCATGAACTGCCATCCAGGAATAACAACGGTGGTCTCTTCCCCCATCTTTTGCCAATAGCTTTCGTACATTGTCGGATCGCCACTGCATTTACAATTTTTATTTAGAAAAAAAAGGGCTTCAACTTCAAGTACAATGTTGGACCATCATATATGGTATTATATTAAAATAAGTAATGTCTAGTAAAACAACAAGAGATCATCAAAATAGTGCAAGTTCACACATATCAGAAAACCTGTTGATGCACATGAGGAATGATCCAGCTATGATGCCTCGATTTTTCAGTTTTTTTAAATATTCATATTTAATACTCATATTTCACAAACTTTGAAATATAAATATAAAAATTTAACTATCAAAATATATAAAAAATTTTAAAAAATTAATTATACTTATATCGATATATATATATATATATGTATATCTATATATATCTATTTATACTTATATTAAATATCCAAGTTGACAAATTGGTGACAAACTCCAGGATACAAATACAATACATACAGGGTAACACTGCTAAAAAAGTAAGGGACGATGGTCAACACCGGTGGAGAAATCTGACATCAGCTGCCATTTAGGAATCGAAAAATGCTAAGAGCTGGGAAGTTGTAGGTATGGGAAGGGCCGGCAGTGGCCGGTCCCTTTCATCAGCAGATCAGTGATTACATGTGTAAGCATGGGTCACATCAGATGGAACAATTAATAAGTTGGTGCTACGTGGTAAAGGTAAAGACCAAGAGATGGGATTTCATTATTGGAACAAATCTTAAAATCCGAAACAGGACCACATTAAGGACATTAAAGGTGCTGGATTCAGACAAACCCCACTTTTGCATTTGAGTTCAGTCCACCATAAAAGCAAAGTAAAGAAAGAGAGGAACTTTGAAAGGTCTGATTTAGAGCATTGGCCGAATAATGGTGCTTCCAAAAAAGTTTTGGAAGATCTTTGGAAGTCAAAAACTCAAGGGGCAAGGCTTTTTAGTATTCTTATTTTTTTTATTTTGATCTTTGACAAAAGGCCAGAAAAGGGGGCAGCATGCAATGCACCCAAAGGTCACTCGACGATCATGGCCCCCACTAAACACAATCTGCTTCTAAGCCTATAGTGGCTTGCGCTATTATGCACCGTGGAGAAGGAATCCCACTTGCCGCAAACTCAAAAAGCTAAAACCCTTTTCTTTTTTTCTCTTTTTTCGCATTGATTTGTGCGATTTTGAGAGGTCCACAACCACAAACTGTAATGGGGCAGAATGATGACGCAGTGGTCAAAATCTCAAAAATCCATTATCACTATTGCAAGCATAATAAAATATTATTAAGAGCAATCGAAATAAATATTAATTATGAATGTTCACTATGGAAAGGAGTAAAATTACAAATTAATGATTAAAATGTGCTAACACCAATAGTTGCAATATGTTGAGACTTCTTTCCCTCTCACTGAATTTGGGAACAAAGGGATTGACAAAATATAGAAGTCATTAATTAGCCAGAAAAGGCAGCCCAGCTCTCAACATACAATATGGGAAAATCTGAAGAAAAACTCAACACAATGAGTTGTCTTTGTCTATTGATCATCATCACTATAACAAAGAAAACTACAAAACTAAAACACTTTCTTCTGTTTTTTTTCCAAAAAAATTGTATTATTGTGAGCATATTTTTATAAGGAAAAAAAATCATACTGACAGACAGCGATTATTGTTAAGGTTTTTGTGTTCCCTCACTTGATAATTATGATAAGCCAAAGTTGTCACTAAAAATGCTAATATAGCAGTAGTCGAACTATCAGTCTGACAGACATGCAAAGGAAGAACTGTTTCCGAAAGGACAAATCAATTAACGTTAACAAAGAAAATAGAGTGATTAATAAAGGGAAAAAGAACTTACTGATCAAGGTTGATAACTCTATCTTCGTCACCTTGAGCCATCGTAAGAGAAGAAGAAGAAGACGAAGATGAAGATGATGAAAAGGAGTAAGACAAAGGTGTTCTCTTGCTAGCATCATGCGCCTCTTCCTTTGGTCCATTCTGCTCCTCGAAAAAGAAGCCATTAAAGCTCCCATTTTGAGAATCACGCAAGTGCAGGACCCTCAAAATTAAGCTCACATTCAGAGCCAGTGACAAAGCCAGCAAGTTCCTTACTGAGAAAACTCTCAAAAATTTTGCCATCTCTCTCTCTCTCTCTCTCTCTAAAATAAAACTTCAATACAATAACAGAGGATCAAAAACAGAGAGCTAGGAAGTGAAGACTGAGGAATTGAATAAGCAAGATGAGTGAGATACAAATACAGATTAGCTGATTAATCGAGCTTAAAGAGATAACTCTGACAAAGAGAAAAAAAAATTATCTAAGATTTTTAGAGGATTTGAGGGACTGTTTTGATGTTTTGGCTAAAGACCCTGGAAAATTTTTTCCCAGAGTCCTATTTTGTTCTTGAAAAATGAGGTAGCTGAACTGGAATTTGCTTCTACAAATTTCAAAAAGGAAAATAAGTTTTTCAAGTTAACCAAACATGAACATCTATAAGAAAAAAAAATCAAGACATTTGGCATTTACTCCACTGTTTTCTTTACCAAATCAAAACGTGCAAAACTCGGGGGGAAAAAAAAAACAAAGAATCAAAGTGAAGCATGTGACTACAGGGTGTATAGCAAGAACACCACGGCAAATACTTCATTCAAGAGATTTTCTCGAGAATCAATAAAATCCCACCCTAACATTTTTTTTTCCCGTAGAAATCCCAGATCTTGAAAATAATCGGCACTAAGAAGTGTAGATTCCCTGTTCCATATTTAGATGTATAGTGGGGGCTATATAGAAGTACGAGAAACGAAAAAGGCAGTGGGAGAGAGTGCTCTGTTTTAAAGGAAAAGCTGCTTTCGCTTCATATGCACTGTTTTTTCCCCTTTTTTTCATTTTTATTCAGCTTTATTTTTCTTTATTTTTACTTTTTTTTTCTTCCTTTAAAGCCTTTCGATCCTTTTCGGGGTTTGCTTTAATCTCTTTTAATCCTGTCTTAAGTATCTTTGAGTTGTAAAATAACGGAGTTTTGATTAGATTTTATAATTCAAAAATTTATATTACATTATAATTTTATTTAAAATAAATAATTATTAGTTTAAAATTTTTAAAAATAAATAAATAGGATTTCTCATAATTTCTTAAAGCTAAAAAATTTTAATATCTAATAATAATTTTTATATTTATATAAATTTTAATATAAATTTATTATTATAAAAAATTTAAATTTAGCGTCACGAATTAACACCAATTTAATTAATTAATTTACATAAAAAATCAATTAATTTTATAATAATAAATAATAAAATAAAAGAACGAATGTCTTTCAATTTTTTTATTTTAATTTTTAAAACAGTTAATTATTTATTAAAAAACTATTTATTTATATTTAAAAATATTTCATTTAATATTAAAATTATCTATTTATTTAAAAAAAATACTCTTTTTACTAAAAAATTACTTACTTTTTGAGTAAAAAAATTCACTTTTTTATTAGAAAAAAGCTACTAAATTTTTTAAATTCATTGTTAATAAATAATAAATTAAAAATTTATCTATTTATATATATATATATATATATATATGTGTGTGTGTGTGTCAAATTCTAGTATTATTGGTTCTGGCTGTGAACTGGACAAGATAGTGTGATTTAGCTGGTTTTTGAGAGACAAAGAGTTTAATTACTTTTTTTTTTTTCTTTTATTTTTATGTCTTGCCATCATTAGCTTTTTCTTTTGTTCTTTTTCGTTGTTTTCTCCTTTTTGTTGGTCAGGTTTACAGAAGGTTCTGCTTTTAAGTTTCCAGCGATGGTATGGGCCTACGGGGTTTCATGGCTTTTTTTTTTTTTTTAGAAATTAAAAATTTTCTATAATATTCTCAAAAAATATATATTACTCTTGCCTTTTTTTAATGTTAACATATTTGACTCAATGTAATTTATTTATTTACGTAAATAAATATAATACAAACTTTAAATTTAATTTAATTAATTTATATAATTATTTTTTAAAATTTAATTTAAATTTTTTGGTTTGTAATTCATTTTTTATCTCATGTTATAAATAAGAGCTTGAAAATACTTCAACACAATTATAATAGCAATACAGATAGAAAAATAATTAAACTAGTATTGACTATTCGAATATATCAAAATTTATATAAAACCAATATTATTATATCAAAACTCATTGATTTATATTTTTAATGTTATAAATTTGGAATTAATGATTTTATTGATATGCATGGAAAATGATAATGAACTCGAAGCTTAACTTAATTTATTCGTACAATTATTTTTGAAAGATAGTATTGAATGGTTTAAATTTTGAATTCTAACATTTATAATTTTTTCTTCTATCCTCAATTTGAAATGTCTTTGTACCAAAAAAAATTGAAAATTTGATGACGACTATGATGATTATAATAATAATTAAGTATTATTCTCAAATTTTTCAATAATTGAAAAACTTTAAAATAATTGATAATCAGCCCAAAATTTAACTCAGTTTATTCGTACAGTCCACCTTTAAGAGAATAGTATTTAATAGATTTGGTGTTTAAATCTCAATATTTATAACCTCTTCTTTTATCTTCATGCTGAGATTCTTTAGTACAAAAAAATGAAAATAATTGAAAAGCTTTTAAAAAAGTTAGTGACATTTTTTTAAAAAAAATAATTTAATGAATTTCATCAAAATATGGTTAATTTTTTTAAAAAAATAATGTATAAAAAATGGAAATTACATTCAAGTATTTATAAAAATTATAGAATAAATGAAAATAATATTTTAATAATATTTTAACCCATATTTGTCTTTTATATTAGAAATTTATTATTTTAATAAATTAAGAGAATATTAAAAAATATAAATATTTTACTAAACAATTATTATTTTATTAAAAAAATTTGCGACCAGCGTAGCCGCGAGAACATTCTAGTTAAAATAATTCCTTAACAACTATAAGGAATATGTCTACAAACCTAGAATTTTAACATAAAAAGATCATTTATGATCTTCGTGTAAAAGCAGTGGCTCTCTCATTCCCTTCTTTGCGCGTTAACGTTACCATTAAATTTGATAATATTAAATATAATAATATAAATATAATATATATAAAATTAATAATAAAATAATATAAAAATATATTTAAAAATTTATATAATATAGATTATTAATATAACAGAATTAATATAAATATAAAATATTTTAAATATAATTATAATATAATAAAATATATAAATATGACATAAATAAATAAATTATTATGTTTAATAAGAATGCCCTCTTCACCTTTTTTTTAATTATTAAAATTAGGGAGAAGAGAATCTATTAAATTTCTTTTATTCTAAAGAGATAAAGATAGTGTTCCACTAAATTAGAGGATCAACTTGGTGACTTATTTTTTATTTTCACGATTTTTTTAAAAATAATCACTAAGTTATAAAAATAAAATATATTCGTAAAAATTCGTAATATATATTTTGTCACTTGTTTGTTTAAGGATTAAAGAATTATTGACGTGTCATTAACAAAATTAAAAAAATATAATTTTTATTTTTATTTTTAATGTTATTTAAATCTCTTACGCTTCAAAAATTATATTATTTTGCTTACACTAGATTTAAATTAAAGGGAAAGAAAGTAATGAAAACTTAGAAAGTTTATTCTTTTTGCCTTACTTTGACAATTTTTAAATTAAAAAAAAAAAAGTGAAGGGAGTTTAGCATCCTTTCATTTTCCTTGCATGCTCTGCTTTTTAATTATCCCAAATAAAAGAAAATGCTGAGGAAAGAAAATATTAAAATATTTTTAATTATAAAATAAATTATATACCCTTAGTGGTATTTCTTTTTAATTTTCAAAGATCATCGTAAGATATTAGAATTTGTCATATTCAGAATGTAGTGATTAAAATTTAAAATTAATATTTTAATATAAACAATGATATTGAAAAATATGATTCTTTTTTTGGATGCGAAGTTACTCAAATAATAATGGGTGAGCAAAAAATATAAAAATAATAAGTGAGTTTATGGTTTTAAACAGAGAAAAGTAGGCAAGTTATTTTTTTTTTACTTTTTTTTTAAATTAAATTACTTATAATACCTAAGTAATATATTATCATTATTTACAATTTTAGGCTTTTTATCAATTTTTTACTAAGTTTGGTATCACCTGACTTAATCACATCAAATTCGGTCAAGAGCTTTATTATAATACTAGAATTTTAACACACTACAAAGGTAGGTGAAAAAAATACTTTACTTTTAATTTTGATTTTTGAAATAAATAACAAATAAATTACCGATTTTTTAAAATGAGAAGTTTT
>JBBYHM010000027.1:13345942-13430291 GCA_038381775.1 Adansonia rubrostipa | reverse complement strand
AAAATTTATGCAGATCCAGTTGTTTACAGTTCCACCATTAACCATTTTCTGCAACAAAACAACCAGAAATCAGAAAATGTACCAAGAAAAATTTCACATTCAACATTCAACATTCAAAGCCTGAGAGATGAACTTCAGGCGCCTGCCAGTATACCATTCATTCATGTGAATATGGAACAAAGCAATCATTTACATGATGGAATAAGAAATCAAAATGTTAATGGCAATAGATTGTGCACAAACACTTAAATAAGGATAGACACAAAAATATAGATGACACAATGTGAAAAACAGCATCATTGCAAAGCCATTATCTGTACTAATATAATGCTTGACACCAAACTTGGTAAAATGACTAAAAAATTAAATAAACTATCTATACTAAAATTACTAAAAGTTTAAATAAGCTATTAACAATCACTTAAAAAAAAAAAAGGAAAAAAAACACTCACATAGTGAGTGTACCAAACTCTAATAAATTATAAAGTTACATGGCAGGCTACTGAGATGGGGTCTATGGCTCCTGGCTTACTCTAAACCCATCCCTGATTCACCAACCTAAACTGAAATTCATCATATATAATTGAGACGCCGATTCACCAACCTAAAATCAAAATAGTAATATATAACGGAGTGAGCCAGACACCAAGTTCATCCCTTTCAACTTAACATTTGAAGTTCAATTTGACAAGTTTTCTAAGCCTAACTAGTCAATTTAGTTTCATTGTTCACAGAATACTTGGCACAACATAAAAGTGCTCTTAGGTTACTCCTTGCTCCCTTCTTTCTGTACATATGTTGTAAAATTATCATGTAAAGTTACATTTATAAAGTTATAAATGTTTTCTGAGTTGAAACCAAACAATTTTAATGGAATCTCCCCTGACCAAATTCAACTTCATTTCTGGTGATGAATATAGCATCTTTCTACCTTCCATCAGTGTCCTAACAACCTTTTCCCTGAAATTTTCTCCTGACATCACCTTTAAGTCCGAGAAACCATAATTCAAGCTTTTAAACAATAATTTTTTTGATGTAACAGGTCAAACAACACTAACTCAATTTGTGAATTAACAAAAAAAAGAAACTATATTATGAGCCTATCAGCCTTACACTTTTCCTTTGAAGTAGGGAAAGTTCCTATATTTTGAAAACCACTTCTGTGCTTACATCTCAATCCTAAAAATCTGTACATGCAGTTACAACATTTTCCTACATTTTAAGATAACCATAATTTTTCTTCTCACACTAATCTAGATAATCAAATTATATGTATGGATTCCACCTACATTTGGGTGAGTGTAAGACTAGTTTGATTAAGACCAAATACGCTAAAAGAGCACAAATACAGGCATATTGCAGAGATCCCGCTCAACATTACACAATATATGTTCCAACATTACACAATGTATGTTCTAGCATTAAACAGTGTGGACAGCAAGAGATACCTTATTCATCATATTCCATTGCCCAACTTGAGGCAGGCAATCCTTCTCTCTACCCGTATCATGATATTTAAGCTACAAGCAAAACAGAAAACCAAAATCCAGAAGGAATCACAAAAGTGCACAAATTGCACAGAAACAAATATGATAATGAAAAAAACTTACCCATGGTGCAGGCAAAATGCGTGCTTCAACTGAAGCAAGCTTCTCACTAATTTTAATTCCAAATTCCTTTGCATAAGGATCCTCATGATAAGCATTGTGATGTACCGTCTACAAAAGGAAATATAAGAAATTAACCCAACAATAACCAACCAGCAACTCACTGAAAATTTCTTCTTGATTAAAAAAGTTCACAGCAAAAGACCTCAGTAAGAGCCACAAAGATGTTGTAGACTTTTAGATTTAAAGGCACTTTTGAGATGGATATCAAATCAGTCCTCTTTTAATACTTTTTAGCAAGATATAAGATGCTGGCAAGCACAAGTAATATCATTTTCACAAGGCAATTTGTTCATGTGCAAATCGCAGTAAGGAATAAAAAAGGAAAACATTTTAAATAGCTTTGTCAAAAAGTAAAGAAGACTAACAGATCATATCAACCCATAAAAAGAAACAGGAAAAAAAAAGAAAATGAAAAAAAGAGACCCATGTGAAGAAGCAAAAGAATGTTAGTAAAACAAAAGAAAAGGCACAAAAGTCAGACCTGCAAAATATCACGCTCCCTTTCTTGAGGACGCTGGCAGGTGACCTTCAGCAATGCAGTGATCTGTCTCTCATTCAATCTCTTGGAGTACCTCTGTCCCTCAACAATCTTGCATACCTATGTAAATCACCGCTCATTAACATGCATATCCAAGTATCAATTACATATTTGATTGAAGGGACTGGAGTGTACTTTACCTCCATTGGCAAATAATTTGCTCTCTGTTGGTTTCCGACTTGTAGACATGGCCATTGGGTGTGTTGAATAATGAAACCATAAGTTTCATAAAAGTACTCCACAACAGATTTCATCGTACCTCTTTCATCTACAGGGAAACTACAAAACAAGAAGATTTGTTAGAGAAGTTTCTTGTCACATAATGATGTAACTAGAATACCTAACACAGATCATATGCCCTACTATTATTGGACTACGTTTAAAAATCCCAAAGATCAGAAAACATTTATCTTCAATAACATTTATGTGACCATCATCTCTCTTTTGTTTTGATAATTTCTTCACCTGATGCAAATGACATTTTTCCTGTACTTATAATGAAACAAATAAGGGGATAGAAATTCTCAAAAAGATACTATATCACAGAATAATAGAAATACTCACGTCAGCTCTCTAGTTGCTTGTGATGTTAAACCAGTTATACGATATTTTCTTCGCATGTTTCCACGGTGCGTAACTTCCACCTTGACTCCTCTAAGAGCCTTTTTGATCTATTCATACAAAATCAAATACAATGACCCAGGTGACACAAATTACAAGCAACATTCTAGGAATATAAATATACAAAAGCTAAGGGGAAAACAAATCTTGCATACAAAATATAAAAAGAAAAAATTTAAGCTAAAATGGGAAAAATAATAGCTAAAATAATAGAAAGTGAACACAATTATTGCCTAGCAGAGCCGAGACAAAAGCAATCGTGCTCATTTAATTAGATGTCAAAAATATAATTTCCTACCAAAAGGAAATTTAAGAAAATCTAACCTTCACACGATCAGCATCAGATAGTGGCCTAGAAGAAACATCACGATTTAGCAATTGCGTTACAAACTCAATAACTGGCAATGGCTCAATGAAAGCAGTTGAAGACATATCTGTCCAAAAGATAATTGTCAGCATAAGATAATGTTTGATTAACACACAGATAAAATGCACGTGCAACCACATATGAATGAACCACCTAGGCATGCAAAATGGACCAAAACAAGGAAAATGGTAGCCTCAAAAACAAATTACCAATATTCAGTGACAGTCCCATCTGTGTAGGACGAATGCTTTGGTAGAAACCACGCCAACTTTCTAATCCCTCACCCAACGGCTGCCTTCTCCCTAGGTCAGGAGAGTAAAATGAACGGCCAACAGGACAGTACCTATAATCAATTACCATTTGCCTCTCGCATATCAAATTTGGAAAGTGGAAGCAGTGTGGCAGCATATATGAAAAGGGAAGAACCAAATAGCAATACCTAGAAGTAGGTAATTCACGAAGAACAATGTCAAGAACCTGAAGAGCTTCCTGAGGTGCATCAGCTTGCTTTCCTTGCAGAAAGAGTCCAAGATGGTGCAGATCAGCACGTGCAGCCAGCTTGATCACAACTTTAAATTCACACTCTCTTCTGCATTAAGAATATAAAATAAGATGGAATGTAGATGACAAATTAAAAAAAAAAAAAAAAAGTCAGAGCCCCATTTCATTTTAACTTTTTTTTTTTTTTAAATACATTTTCCTTCTACATCAATAAAATTTACAATATTAGAAAGTAATTGCCACTTAGTAGACAGGTTAACTTAGTAGGCATTGTATAACCTGTTTAAATCATAGAGAGAGCAAAATTTAGCATGTCTAGGCCAGAACAAACTTTTCAAGTTTCTTTCCTTAGATCCTATGAGGTAAAAAGGATATAAAATGTTCATCCCTTTTTTAAATTTATAGCAAAAAAAACAAAAACAGAAGTTACATGACAAAAGGTAAACACATCAGTAAATACGAATGTTGAATGGAAATTTGAAGGCAAGCAACAACCTTTGCATTCCTGAGCCATCATCATCATCAATAAGGGTGATCTTAAACTCCTTTGACACAAAAGGTAGAGGCCCAGCAGTGTAAAGACTCTTCCGGCCATCATAAGCAGGAAGGTGTTTTCCAAGATATGATTCTCTGTATAATTTTACCAGCTGCTGCATCACAGCCCGGTTCACTCCTCGTGATGCAACCTCCGGTGTTATAGTAACCTATTTCCATTGACAATAGCAATCAATAACCTGCAAATAAAGGCTAAAGAAACATTAAATAAAACACTATAAGAAAAGAACTCACGTCATACTGGTGCAAATCTTTATCTGGCAGTTCAGCAAAGAAATGATTAGCCTTGACTATACACTTTGTGCCAGTGGAACCCTTTCCAGGCCGAAGAGGAAACCTCACTGACTTGCTTGAGGAAGGGAGTGGCTGAACTGCTTGGCTGGCTTCTTGCTGGATTGAAAGTTGCTGAAGCTGCTGTGCCAACGGCGCAGGTTCCGGTGATCTGGATGACGAACCTGCCTCAAATGGACTTGGAGCAGGCTCATGAGTAGGTTGGGTTGCTTGGTGCAGCTCAGGAAAAGGTGGTCGGGATGGTCCACCATGGAAAGGTACTCCTCCACGGCCACCACCTCCTCGACCACTGCCATAACTCCCACGACCTCCTTCCTGGGAAGGCCCACCCCTTCCTCTACCTTGGTATTCAGGATGTCCTCCAGCATACTGCTGTTGTGACGTACTACGACCCCGACCACCACCGCCACCACTGTAACCTCCCCGACCAGTTTGCTGGGACTGTGAAGCCCAACCTCTTCCACCCAAGTATCCTCCCCCTGCACCTCCTCCTCCTTGTTGAGGAGGACGTTGAGGACCACGACCACTGCCATCACCAGTATCATGGGACTGAGAGCTCTCACCTCCAGCAGAAGAAACATCACTTCTCTTCTTCCTACCCATGACAGTGACTGCAACAGGATGGAAAAGCAACAAGGAGATTCATATCATACAAAAGTAAACTGCAAAGAGAGATGGTGCGTGCAATCGATGCAGTAGCAAGTGTTTTCCATCAAAACTAAAAGGATTTTCCCCTCAATTAAAACTAAAAGCGTTTTCCACCAAAATAATATCTTCCAATTTGCAGAGAGGAAAAAAACTTACAGAAATATCAAACCAAAGAAAGAAAATTCGAAGCGCTAGAGTCAACAACCCTAACAGAGCATAATAAACTTTTAAACAGATAAATAGAAAACCTAACACATATATCAATTATAGCAAGAAAATTCGGCGAGATCCGTGAAACCCTAGTAAACGAAAACAGATAACAAAGATCCAAGAAATTCTAGAGAAAATATAAGCGACTAAAGAAAGATCCGTACAAAACCAGAGAAAAAGCAACAGATTCTAAGCCAAGGAAAGCAGATCCATCAACAATAAGAAGAAAAGCCAAAAGGAATACAAGTTTCACCTGAAAACCGCCCTCTGAAAACCGCTTATCGTCTAATAATGCCAATAATAATGCAAATTATTGCAAATTTTTTAATAATAAAATAATAAAAATAAAATAAAAGAGAAGAAATGGCCGTACGATTACCACTCACTCCACCCGCTCAGAATCTTCCGTTCGAAGCAGACAAAGACTTACAGTACGCTCGCATGGCTACTTTATATCGATGTACCACTCCACTATTAAAATATTATTATTGATTTATTAAGTTTGGTGGTGTTATAAATAAATGATATCAATTGAATTAAAAAATTAATTAAAAATTATTAATATTGAAATCCAAACAAAAATGCTAACAACCTCTTTTGAAATATCTTTTCGAATTCGTAAAAAAAATTAATTAATATTTTTAGGCATTAATCAAATTTTAATATTTTAATTAAGTACGTATTAAAAAATTATCATAATAATATAATTATAAATTTTATGTTATACATATCAAATAATAGTTGTATATTTTATTATAATAAAAAATAATAATTATAAGTTATAATATTAAAATAAATTAATAATTTATTTTATATTTATCATTTTTATTAAATTAATGTTTATAAAATAAAATTATAATTAATTTATTATTATTATTATTATTATTATTATTTTATAAGGGTGGCCTTGAAATTGCTTTTAGTCATTGGATCAAAAGTTTATTAGTAAGATTTATCCAGTTTGAATTATTTTATATTTTAAGTTTAAATACTTTGAATTAAAATCACTATGAATAGAATTGGATTATATTGTGAATTCAGATTATTATTTTTCTAATAAATTAGATTGAATTCGATTTAAATTTAGGTGAACTGATGAAATTTTTAAAATTAGGATAAAATTGAGGATATCTGTAATTACTCATTCTCTCATTATTTTCTCCTGCTTTTATTTAAAATTTCACCCACAGCACTCACCTAATATGGATAGAGATCTTTTTTTTCTTGCTTATGTCCGTAATTAGTTTTCCTTTTAATGCGAGAGAGTTGTTTAGCTACATTTAATGAATCAACACCCAAAACGAGATAATCATCGTACGGATATGTTCTTGTTCCATTCAATTCTTTTTTTGCTTTTTTTCGCTGATTTCCAAATGAAGATTCGATCTTTGAAGTTTTGCCGTTGTTACTCCCTCTAAAGCCCCCCTTTCTATCTTCTTTTCTACTTCTTAATAATCGCTCCTTTATGGCCATCGGAGGCGTAGATTTCAAATGGTTTGTTTTTCATTTCTTTAATTTTCATTTCATTTTTTTTTTTGTGAAGCAAACAATCGGGGCTTTTATTATCTTGTTTTTGTTGTTATAGGTATGATGGCTTCTTCTTATCTATGCTGGCTACAAGCATGTATCCTTCCCCCTCCCCTCAAGTTGGGGTTTCTTTTTCTTTTGATTTTTCGTGATTTTGGATTTGGGTTTTTGTTTTGCTTGCTGGCTTTGCACTTTTACCTGCAAAAAGTTCCGTTTTTACGGCGATCTTTGTTTCAGTACCGTGGTTGCTAGAAAAATGGACGAAAAGGGGAAAGAAAGTTGAATCTTTTGTTCTTTTCTTTTGAGATTATAAACTTTCGGAAGTGGAAACAGGAATTATGTTAAAAATATTTGTTGGTTCTTTAACAATTATTTTCCATTAGAATCATTGTTGCTATCAATTGGAAGCACTATCATTTTTGTGCATACCCTTTGCATATATGGATCGTGGTGAGTGTCCTTTTTTTTTTGGTGGTTTTGAGAATTTTGCATGGACTGAACGGTTGTTTACTTTCGGATTTTGCTGATGTAGGAAATATTTCTTCTAAATTTGGAATTTAATTACAATTATTTCAGGTTGATTACACTACTGTGTTCGTTTTTCGTCTTTTGATGTTTATAGATAATGGACTTGCCGCTGGAATGGGTTTGTAAGGACTTCTTATCTCTTATTATCGAGGTAGTTTAAGGAAGATTTTTTTTTTTATCATGGGCTTATTAATTAAACATTTTGAAGTATAAATTGTTGCTTTTTAAGTACATAGTTGTGCTGTCATTGCTATTCAACTTAGATACTAGAATGTCTATTAGCCTGGAAGAGTATGGTTAAAAATCTATTTCTCCCCATTGTATTGTTTGATTTTCAGTTGCATTATGTGGAAATATTTCTTCTTTAATAGTTGTTTTAGTTTTAGTTTTTTTTTTCCCTACTCAGGAGCTGTCTATAAAAGATCGTATTGCTTTACTAGCTTACTTTAACTTGACTGGTAATTCTCTTTTGTTTGACTTAACTTTGTTTTTAGGGATTTTGGATGGCAGCAGAGGTATGCTCGTTTTTGTGGACGACTAGTGGTTCTTTCGATTCTATCCCTGCTACTTTATCCATTTCTTTGGGCTTGGACTATAATTGGCACTCTATGGTTCACTAGTGCTAGGAACTGTGTAAGTGTTTTATGATTTCACTGTTGTCAAGATCATTGTCTTGTACAAGCCATCTGATCATCGGAGATAATGTTGTAAATACATGCAGTTGCCTGAAGAAGGTCAGAAATATGGTTTTCTGATTTGGCTGCTTTTTAGTTATTGTGGACTGCTATGCATTGCCTGTATGTCTGTGGGAAAGGTTAGTCATGCCTATATTACTAGTAGAGTGTCATTCAATTCATCAATGACCCTGATGCATATTACAGGCTCATAATGAGGGCTATCTTGTGTTTCTTCTTCTTCATTGTTTATGTCATGTGTTCTTATTGGCCTTGATGTGTACGTAGAGCATAAATACTGTTGGTTATGTTGCTTTTTCACTCTTATCATTGTTCATGAAATTCCTCTTCTGCAGTGGATGACACGGAGACAAGCACACCATTTACGTGCTCAGCAGGGAATTCCTATTTCAGAATATGGGGTGAGTTCTTGAATCTCTTGCTACATTTAACTTGAGTTGTGTCCTGCAAACTATGTCTTGGTTGATTATTTCCTTGAAACTCAGCTATTAATCACATATTACTTATTTGAAAGTTTCATGAAATATAAGAATGATCAAAGCATGTTGTTTATATTGAAATATGGATAAATATACTTCCATTATGTAAGAAATGTATCAAGAGAGATTAACGAGCTTAGAGAAACAAAAGAGACTTAACTATGTATGGATTTGAGCGTAGACTGGTCATTATGGCGTTAATAATGTAAATAATTGCACAATTTTTGTGCTAAAGGTTTATTTTTCATTTTGTTTTCTATCTAATCTTCGAGATTTATGTTGGAAGCTTGACTGGGATTTCTAATTTGTTGTTTGTAATTACAATTTACAATATTATATCTATATTTGAGTAGAAATCAAGTTTTCATTATGTGAATAACAAGAACTTTGAGTATCATAGAAAGGTAATTGCAGCCTAGTGCTGGGAGTCACTTCACTTTTCTCAATGCCTGACATCCTTTTAGAGCTTCTTCTTTGTTGTGCTGATGTAAGACACCCTTTGTCTTGACGACCTCCCATTGAATTCCGAGAAGTACCTAAAGTGGTTTAAATAATTGCATATCTCTTTAAGCTTTAGAGATGCAGATTGTCATTTTAATTTTTCATGTGTCTCTTCTTCTCTCCTCCATTTTGTCTAGTTTCTAATTGTGATACAATTCCCCGACTATGTAAAACATTTGTGAGCAAGTGTTAGTAGTTTTCAGAGAATTTATCATATTTGGTATCACATCAGTTTGATGGCTCCTTAGCTAAAGACTTAATTAATCCAGGTTTTGGTAGACATGATTCGGGTACCGGATTGGGCATTTGAAGCTGCTGCAGCTCAAGAGATGAGAGGCATGGGCCAAGATACAGCATCATACCATCCTGGACTTTATTTGACTCCAGCTCAGGTTGATGCTTACTTGTTATGAACTACATCGATGGTTTTCCTTTTTTTTTTCTTCCTTCAAAAGTTGAATGTACGCATTATATTGTAATTAATTTGGAAAGGTTGGCCTGAACACCCTCTCATGGATTTTCCACATTTTGACTATCCAAACTTGCAATGTAGAAGCAGTTTAAATGAACTGTAAATCCTGATTTTTCTATCCATTCTGTGTCATCTTCGCTTAGAGAGAAGCTGTGGAGGCACTCATTCAAGAACTTCCAAAATTCGGGTTGAAGGCTGTTCCAACTGATTGCAGTGAATGTCCAATCTGCTTGGAAGAGTTCCATGTAGGGAATGAGGTAAAACCTTTTGGGTCAACTCTTGCTCTTCATCTGTGGTTTTCCATTTATGTGTACTTGTAGTAATCTATGTTGCTCTGACTCTTTTTTATTTTTTTTAAGTATTCGTGTTTGACATCAATGCCTAATACATTTTCGGAAATGGGTATAGGGTTGTGACTTTCTAAAGACCCTCCAAATATATGAAAAAAAAAAGTTGAAGATACCTTTTTCTGACACTCTCACCTGAGTCCGAGTAACGTAGTAGTTGTCATGGTTTATATTAAATGAATTATTCTCCATCAATTAGAAGTGAGTTGGATTTATACTTCGTTTGTACATTTTGGCTCTAGAGGCAATTTATATTGATTTTAATTATGTTATGTTCACAGTATTGGAACTTTATACTTCGATAGTCCCCAGTTTACAAATCCTGGCCTGGCATATAACATTTTCAAAATCAATGCCATTCACACAGATCATATAGGAAAGAAAAAAAAAAGAAAAGAAGGGAATACGCATAATACCATGACTAGAAGCTTTCGATGATTTCACATCTGAAGATGTTTGCAAATAGTACTTTTCATAGTCTGAAAACAATTAAATTGTATATTTTCAGTTGTGGCATATGAGCCCTAGTTTCTAACTTGGAGTGGTGCAGGTTCGCGGCTTGCCTTGTGCGCATAATTTTCACGTAGCGTGTATTGACGAGTGGCTTAGACTGAACGTGAAGTGTCCTCGATGCCGATGTTCTGTGTTCCCAAATCTTGACCTCAGCGCCTTATCAAATCTCCGAAGTGCTGAATCCGAACGATCATCTGCCAGCATCATGACAGCAACCCAATATGTGAGAACTCAGCCTCCCAGTCAGAGCTATTTGTTGAGATTGCAAGGCTTGCTCCGTCCGGTCCGAACAGGCAATGCTGGAGCACCAAATGATGCAGATGTTGCTCTAGAAACTGCTGAGAATGGAGTCTCGAATGCTGCGGTTCGGGTTTCTACAGGCACAGAAACTGTACCAGGACATGGTCTTGGTGGTCATTCCACTCCACAATGACACTGAACTTTTGTCTTGAATTATCCTTGACGGTTTTTGCTGTACATCTTGTAACCTTTAGCCGAAAGAGACTAAACAATGATTTTTCTGTGGCCAGTGCTAAATACTTGTACCGGTTGCTTACTATAACGAATTACTTATAAGTTGACCTGCCAGTATATCAACTTTTCTGATGCAAATAGTAGTTCATTATGATCACATTGGTATCAAATGCCATGTTCCATAGTCTTAATGAATCTGGTTGAGATTGACTTGAGTAGCGGTGGGCATCAATAGATAAGAATAGACTTTAATTAGGTTGGTTCAATTATATTTTAAATGAATTTGGTTTGTCAATTTTTAGATTGAATAAATCAAACCGATCAAATGGTGTTTTTGGTTTTAAAGTGTCTAATGAACCCTGCTAAATGCTTTCGAAAAACTAATGAGACTAAGGAATCACTTGAAGAGAAAATAGAATAAAATGATGGAAATCCATATTCCTGTGAAATAGTGAAAGCCAAGAAATTCCCTCGTACTGAGAAGAGAAAGATGACAGTGGGCAGCCATGTACGTTGTTTTGAGCAACCAATCTCAATGCGTTAGCTATAGCCCTTTTGTTATACAGACTTCTCAGCCAAGAAATCATTCAATTTCAGCTTTTGTTTTGGGTTGGAATTTGGAGTTTTTCTACTGTTCAAAACAGGCCTTTTTAAAGGCACCAACCGAAGGGCACCTTTGCGTCGCTGCTGCAACAACAGCGATAAAAGCATCAACCCCAGCAGCAACAGTAATAGCATCAGTTCTTCTTCCGAATAGGATTGGAATCGATGGAGCCATCGTTTATCTGAGATTGAAGAGGCTGATGGAGTCATGCTTCTTTTCTCAAGGTAACTCCTTTTGGGTTCTTTCCCTTTTCTTGTATAAGTGTTTTTATGTCGGTTTTTAGCCACCCATTTCATGTTTTTCTCTAGTCTCCATTTGGTTGTTTCTTTATGAAATGAGATGATTCTTTTGCTATTAATTTCATAAACAAGAAAGTTTTTTTTTCTTTTAGGATTCAGGGAAGCGGGGATTCGAAACCCTCTCTTTAAGCCAAGGGACACATGAACACCTATCAGGAAGCCAAATGCTTGGGTGTATGAACATGTAAGGCTTTTGCACTGACTTAGACTAATTTCTATTGCTGTTAGGTTTTACCTTCCATGCTAAATATGTGGACTGTTGTGGAAAGTGGGGTGGGGGAACTTGCGAATGATGTTTAGATGATTCTAAAACTATCTTGCTGTTATTCTTCAATAAATAAAGAAAGAAGTAATCATAAGTAGCAGCTGTAAATGTGCTCCTTTTTCAAATTTTCATTATTGCTTGTTGTAAGTCAACTGGTAACTTCTTTATATAACCTATACTATTCCTAACTCAGTTGTATGAGAAAAGAGTAAATTTCTCTTCTCTTTCAAACCTGTCCAGAAATTCTTCATTGTATAAGAATTATACACTGAGAATTCTTCCATGAATGATTCCCTATGCATCCCGTAATTCTTCTGAGTTTTGCGAACACGCATATTCACTGAACACCTGAATCTAATCAGTGATGATAAAATGTCGGTTTGAATCACATACATAATTGTCTTTCTCATAGGTGAAGAAGTTCTATCCATGTTGCATGATGCACCATCAGGTTGCTTATTTAACAAAATCATTTATACATGATGGATATATGGGGTGTCAAAAGTGTTTTT
Source organism: Adansonia rubrostipa (assembly GCA_038381775.1). Taxonomy (NCBI): domain Eukaryota; kingdom Viridiplantae; phylum Streptophyta; class Magnoliopsida; order Malvales; family Malvaceae; genus Adansonia; species Adansonia rubrostipa. Next base: position 13,417,674 of record JBBYHM010000027.1, on the reverse strand, counting down.
AACTGTCACCGCTCATCCTATATGCTTAAGCCAATCAACTTTCACCACAAGTTGGATACAATAAATGTGGAAGGAAAAAGCAGAAACTGATTGGGCGGGGGGGGTGTTTCTCTTTTTGTTGTTAAAGCAGTGAAAAGCAGGATTTGATGCAGATTTTGTTTTCGTGTTTTTGTTTTTGTTTTAAGCACTAAAGGGCATTGGATTTATATGAGAATCTAAATTATATCTAAACAAAAAAGAGCGAAAGGATGCTTTGCTTGCATTCTTTCCCATTTTCTGGTATAGTTCTTTTTAAAACGTAGGGCAGGGGCTACTTGTGCTGGACATGTTTATGTGAAATTAGAGGTTCAATCCCATTATTTCCCCTTGTTTGGTGATATTGGTATTTGCTTAGGCAGACTTTATCACACTTAGTACGTGAAAAATATATATATTTTAAAAATTATATTTTGAACAAAAATATAATTAAAAATCTTTATTAATATAGAACTTTTAACTCAGTTTGGTGTCACAACACCAACTCAATTGGGAAATTACAATTTTTTTGGGTATAAAATCAAGATAGTATATAAATAGAGCTATATAAGGAATTTAATTTCTTTTGAAAAAAACTTTTAAAAAAAAACTACTTCCCTTCTTTTTCTCCATATAAAAAACATTATGTGTAGTTAATTAACTTTCTTTTTTCATTTATATTTTTTTTATGATTCAAGTTTGATTTTTATATAATTTTCTCGATCAGGAATTTTATAATAGTGTATATATACACATAAATATATAACATAAATTAATAAATGTGTCAAAATTTTAAACACATATACGATGTATTAAATATGTTGTATGAATGATGTTAGTCGTGTTTAAATATGTTTTAGTATAGTTATATACTATTTTTTTATTTATAAAACATATAATATCTAAAATTACGTAATTTAAATGTCGAATCATTAAGCTTTTGGTCTATAAAGTTAGGCAATTAATGGGGAACTTCCTTTGAATATTTTTCACTATTTATGGTTTTAAAAGCAAGACTGTTATTGATAGTGCCGGAGGAATATATTTGCAAGAAGATTTATATAATAAAAAATAGCATAAGCATCGCCTCCTCCTAAAGAAACCTAGAAGAACTTTACTTTTGCGCCGCTTTATAAAGTCTCTCAATTGAAAGCTATCTTGCCCAAGCAATTGCATTCCCTTTGTGTTTTCCTCACCTTTTCCACCATGCAACATTTGGCTTCATATATATATATATATATATATATATATATATATATATATTTACTTCTTAGATATTTTTATTTTTTTAAAAAATATAATAATATAATTAATTAGCTTAAGTTTCCTTTTGATTTGCAGAGTGTTTTGAGTGTTATTAGAGTTCTCTATTTTTCTTCTATTTTCGAAATTTTTATTTTCTTGAAGCACGTTTTTGAAAATTAAATCTTTAAAATATATATATGCTGTTTGGCAGTTATCACTTGGGTTCATCTATTTTAAACCGATAAAATTCGAATTTTAATATTTCTTCCTCGCAGGTAATAATAATACATTGTCTTTTTTAATAGATTTAAAAACAAAGTAATGTTCTTTTTTTTCGATATATAATAAAATAAGTCGTTCGACCGACATTCTTCCAAAATCTTGGAAGCTAGCTATATTATAGCTGTTAGGTATTCATAGTAACTCAAAATATTTAAGAAAAGTAAGCATGTAGCACCTTAGATTTATCTAATCATATTTCAAGTTTTCATCGATCAAGTGATATAATAATCTTTTATGTTACGATTATCTTCGCAATATAAAATATAATTGGTCAAATAATGAATACAACTAAGGCAAATAACACTCTAGAAATGCACTATTAAGTTGAATTCTTCATGATTATTGGCAAAATTTTAAAATAGTTAATGTCGAACTAAAATTTTAAGAAATAGTCAAAAGTCGTAACGGCACAAAACTTAGATCTCTTATTGATCTCATGGATTTCACATAATTTAGAAGCAGAGATTACCTCTTCCGTTATCTGTGTTGGTTGAATAATAAACATTTTGCATTGAAAACACATGCTATAAAATTATTATTATTTTTGTTCATGGAACATATGACTATTACAAATATTGATATCGTGTAGGTGATAATTTAGATACATTTGGTATCTAATTTGAGTTCACTACTTTTATTTGAAATTTAATAGAGAGACTTTTATCTGACATATATAAAAATGATAAAGTGAATTATAAGAATATTCACTCTCGTAAACTCATCGTTAAACAATCTCTTCTTGATTAGATATCAAGGTAATTCCTTTTTAAGTTCAAGCTCTCACAAAATTATATAGTTTTAAATATTAAAACTAATCCCATCTCTACTTGACCCTAAACTTTAAAGATTATTGTCCGTGCGAGAAAGTTAATAAAACTATATATACAAATATGTATGCTGCAATGAAATTGAGTCCTAAAGTATAGCATACATTGATAATTAAACACTATTTTCAACATTAAACGCTAAATGAAAATTTTCAAATTATTCATCATGAACTTCTTTATAAAGTACATAAAATCTTATGCAGTTCTAGAGATATATTGAAACCATTATACACATTTTTAGGCATCAATTTTGTAAATGAATCTATGTTCATCTTCTATGTAGATGTATTGCATGTTGACCTCTTTATGTGTAAATTTATTTAAGAATCATGTATCCTGTTGGTTTATATAATTATTTAATTTAAAAAAAAATTTATTTAAATTTAATTATAATAATAATTTTATTTTTTTTCAATAATAATTTAAGTCTATAAGTTGAGTTAGGTGAAATTCAAATTTAGATAAGAAATTTAAAAAACTTGTGATCCATAACTTAATTTAGAACACTTTTATTTATGTGCAAATATATTTATACTTGATATCTATATGTTTGGTCATTAAATAATACTTGTAATATTTTTTGTGAATACAATTATAACTTAATTATTGCAATTCAATAACACCAAATTCGATGCATCTTCATTAAATCTTAAATATTTCAAAAATCTTTTAAGCCAAATGTTGCTATGAAATTAAATATAAAATTAAGTAGCTCAAATTTCAAATAGGTAGCTAAAAATAATGTAAATTATAAATACAGATTTGGTGTCTTGTATGCTTATGAATTATTTCAATTATTATTACATTTCAAGTTTTTTGGAAAAAAAATTAAAAATTTTAGCTTTTTTTTTGTTTTGTATACGAATATTTAATTTAATGATTGATGTATATAATTAAATTAAATACACACTTAATTTTTATAGTTTAGCCAGTTTGATACTTAAATTTTTTTATCAAATTAATACTTAAACTTTTATTCCATTCACACTATTAACAGTCAGTTAACTGTTGATGTGATAATCAACAACCAGTAAGACATTAGCATGTAAAAAAAAAATTGCATCATCACTGTAATGTTAACAGTTAACTAATAATAATAATATTAGGTATTAATATGTTTGACGGAATAAAATTTTTAATATTATTTGATAAAAATTTTTTAAATACTAAACTAAAAATTAAGTTAAAATACACTAACCAAATAGCTTTTTAATGTTATGTAATTTTTAATTGAAATGCTAAGTTCGAATCTTCTTGCCTAATTATTAGAGTTGAAAAAAAAAAAATTCCTTGCGGTTTCCTTACCAGAAGTGATTTATCAGCTTCACCGTCAGATACAGTCAACAAGTAGTATTTCGCCACGTCATACCCAGTTAGTTGATAAGGAAACGTGGCAGAAATTTAACCATTGAAATTCTGGATCTGCTTGTAAATTTCTGCAGCTGAATATAACCCCTTCACTAGACAGATGCCTAGCGGTCCCGTGAGAAGCCAATAGCCTGAAGTAAACCAGTTAGTTATAAGCCTCTTCTCTCCTTCAACTTCCGCATTTCGCTCGCTCTTTTTTCCTCGCTTCCCAAACACTGAAAACCCTTTTGTTTTTTTTTTTTCTTTTTTAATTTTAATTTTTACTTCTTTTTTCCCTGTTTTACTCAGCCCATTAAATTCCGAGGAAGCAATGGAAACCAAATCGCCAGTGAAAAAGAATCAAACTCTCGACAACATCATGAAACGATCCTCTTCTTCAAACTCCGAGTCACTGACTCACCTCGAATCTCCCCACTCGCCTCTCCGATTCCACTCCCCTCTCCGATCCGAGCAGGGTGACCCCGATCCCCCCGAGCCGGACAACACCTCCCCACCCTATGCTTCTCCGGCAGCCTCCCCCGGTAAACCCCCCGTCGACAACTCAAAGGCACTCGTGGTCGTGGACAAGTCCACCCAGTTCAACGGCAATTCTTCTCTTTCGCCTTCGCCGCCGGCCCCGCCGACTACTCCACCGCAGCAGCCGTCGCATTTGACGATGAACCGAGCGGTGAGGGAGGAAGGACCGGGGGTGACGACGAGGACGAAAGTGAGTGGTGGAGGGGGAGGAACAAGGGCAGTGGCGGCGGTGCTGAGAAGATCGAAGGTGAAGGAGACTGTAAAGATGGCGGCTCTAGGGTTTCGATTAAGCGAAATCGTTTTATGCTTGATTTCTTTCTCTGTTATGGCTGCTGATAAAACTCAAGGCTGGAGCGGCGACTCTTACGATCGCTACAAAGAATACAGGTTTTCCATTTTTGTTATTGATAACGCTGACATGATTTCCTGAGAATAATGTTAATTAGGTGCAAATAAATTGTAATAAATGTGAGTTCAGTTTGTTTGCTTGTTTTTCATTCAAGCATTTGCTAACAAGTGCCCAATTTTGAAATTTGCTATATATATATATATATATATATATCCAAAATGATGAATAAAATTATAAGTTATTGCATTTAATACGATGTTATTAATAGTGTATTAACTAATCTTAAAGTGTGTTTAAGTCATTCCTTAACAAAACCCCTCATTTAATTCATGTGAATTGGATGAATTACATTAACCTGATTCATTTAATGTGTTATTTTTACAGGTATTGCTTATCGGTAAATGTGATTGGATTTGTATATGCGGGGTTTCAAGCCTATGCTCTAGCGTACTATCTCATCACACAAAAACATGTCATCCGCCATCATCTTCGTCAGCCTTTTGATTTCTTCATGGATCAGGTAAGTTTTTTCCCTATTTGAATACTAATTGTAAATTAGGTACCTTAGCTTCATTATTAGTTGTTATACACCTCTTGGCATATTGGTTTTTGGAGACATATGTTGTCTTAATTAGTATACAAGTTAATTTATTAGAACTCTCCTTTTTTTTTCTATCACAACAATTAGTCTTTTCCAGTGATTGGTGACAGTTGGAACTCTGTTTTCGTCATAGTTTCTAACTATATCACTATCATCAGCCTCGGCTTCATATGGTTTTATGTCCAGCGCGAAGCCTGATACATCGTGAAGGAGGCTGAATTCATAAACCATATTAATGGGGTCAAAGTAAAAATCATCTATTATAAAACTATATTAATTAAAACTTTTGGGGCGCCAAGGCCCCTGCATGCCCCCTAGATTTGCCTCTGGCTATGTTGTCGATATATCAGTCCATCACCATAAGCAACTCTATTAGTTAGATTTCCCATGCTTATGATAAGCTGAGTTTATTTTGCGCACTTCTGCATCCAGTTTTCTAGTTAAATTGCGATACATACATAGATTCGAGTGTTACATAAATATGTGTATATGGGCCTTTTAAATCACAAAAGGTCCAACTGAAACACTTGCAAATGCATTTATATTTGCAAACGCTGAGAGAGGAATATGCTGAAAGAGAATTTGCTTGCTTCTTTGGTTCATCTTGCAGATACTAGCCTATCTTTTGATTTCAGCATCGTCTGCAGCAGCCACCCGAGTCGATGATTGGCAGTCTAATTGGGGCAAAGATGAGTTCACCGAGATGGCTAGTGCCTCAGTCGCAATGGCCTTCCTGGCTTTTATCGCCTTTGCATTTAGCTCCCTTTTATCAGGTCACCAACTCTGTACCGAAGAATCTCCATGATCTCTGAGGCAATTATATGTTGTAAGAAAAATTACAATACAATTAAATTAAAATAACTTGAGCTGCGCATTCTGTTTTTATTATTGTACAAAGAACATATTTTAGCATGTTTTTCATACGATTTTTTTCCCTTCAAAAAGATAACAATGTAAACATTCAGATTTGGATATATTATACACCCTTTTATTGGTAATTTGCTCTCATTGTCTTTATGGAATTTGGATTCTATCACCCTGCACTTCAGCACTTATCAATGCAATTTTCTGACTGTTCATGTCAGTAGGCTGTTTGCATAGATCTGGCGTAGGATTTGTGTTAAATCTATCTGCATGATGCTGGGGAATTGAGACTACAGCTGATTTTGTGGTGGATTCAGGTCTAACTTCTAATCTGTGTTATCTAATATTCGTTTCTTTTGTCATTTTTTTTTTCTGGTGATTCCTAAATCCAAGCAAAAGGAAACAATTATCCGAACTTAATGTAGGCGTACTTCTTGTGGTGGCTGAATGGTTGACCTCAGTGTTTCGTATTAAAATTTAGCATTGATCATGCGTAGAAGAGGAAAAAAAAATTTTCATTCTAGTTAAAAGTTGGAATAGAGAATTCAGGTCTTGATCCAGTTTATTGACGTAATCATCTTCAAAAAGTGATATTTAGAAGGTTTAAGATTCAGAATTTAATATCTACTTTCCTCTCTGCAACTTTCTTAACACTTAAAAATAAAGGTCGAATAGAAAGGTTGATAATATGACCTTTTGCCCCCAGTCGGGGAAGAAAAGTTTTAGATGATTGGTTATGCTTTGTAATTCGTGTATTTGTGTCATAATCGTATTTAAGGTATTTTATATTTATATCAATTTTGATACGTTAATAATTCATATTATATGTATTTTGAGAATGTATTTGTGTCATGTTATGTTTTTATGATTTTATGCGTATCATATTTATATAATTATCTTAAATATTGTTAGGTCTAATTACTTATTTTACGTAAAATTAATTTTACATGTAATTATTTTTCTTAAATCAAAGTAAAGATCTATTTAGAAGGGTATTGATATTGGTCCAGTTGAGATTGAAAACAGCGATTTGCAATGAAATTAGTTATTATAGCAATAGGATTAAATATTATAACAGTGAGATTATAATCAATGATAACATGTATTTGGATGGAAAAATAATTGTGACCATGAAATGAATTGTAGTGAGAAGAGAAAATGATAGCTAAGGATCTTAGATTAAAATTTTATATAATAAAATTTTTAAAATTATTTGATAATTATAAAAGAATAAATTATTAGAATCATTAAAAAAAATTTTACATCAACTAATAGTTCTACTAATAAGTAAAAATATTATGTAAAAAAAATATTTTTTAATTTCATTATATATAAAATTTAACTATCATCTTAAAGTAAAAAATTGTTTCACATTTAAAAAAAAAATGTAATGAAAATAATAAAAGGTTAAATTCAAAGCTGCCTTAAAGTGGGGGGACATTACCTTTTACTCTCAAGTGAAAAGGAAAAAATGAATGGTAAAAGTGCGAATAAATAGAACGTTTGACGATGAACTAGAACGTATGAATACGTTGTCTGATGTACTAGTTGAAAGATTAATTTGAAATGCATTAAGTAATCAAAGCCCAAAACCCAATAAGATACAATATCACATTCATGGCCCAAATCTCCATGGAGGTTTTTTTTCCCTTTCCTTCCATCCATAGAATTTGCAGGGCTTGTTTATCCTGACTTGTTTGAAGAGCTAAACATAAAAGCTTTGTCATTAAGCTCGGAAAAAGTAAAAAAATTTTTCACAAGATTGATGCCAGTTCAAGACTTGGAGCACAGTGCATAACAAAATTATTTGATTTTGGTTAAACTAATTTTCACAAGGTTGAATACCAAACTAAGACTAAAGGGGCTCCTTCCTGGTCCTGGCTTATTTTGATTTTGGTTTTCAAGGTTTCTAATTCATGAAGTACTAACACTTCGTTTAAACAGAAAACCCCCTCTGGTTTAACATCATTTACCCAAAACAGGCACGAAGTGAATGATGATACTCAGTCTTTGCCTGCCTCCAACTACAAAGTTGAAACCTACAATACATTAAAAAACCAAGAAACATAAGCCTATTGTAAGGATTAGGGCCTTTGGCATCAAGAAGGGGCTTCTAATGATCTGGCTTTCCTGCTACGAACTCTTCCTGCTTCCTTTTAAAATAATTCAGCCAACTTTTTTCTTCTCTTCATAAACCCCAGGATTTGCTGTCCCAAGTTTTTCCTCCCTCATCTCAACCACATACTCCAGTAATTCATTGGCATCAAATCGAACCTGTGTTAACGCTATTATTATATCCACAAACATTAATCACAGTTTGACAATCATGTATTTTGAAATGAGTTTGAGAGGATGGAAAGGGACAGAAGAAATAACCAAAGTTGCATAGCCGCCAATTGAATCATAAGTTGCCCGCAAAGATTACCATATGCTCCTCTTGCTCCAAAATGCTTTTGGCTTCTTGAAACAATTCGACGACCTCGTTCATAGCATAGTGTTGCACGCAAGACACAGAGCCCCATTTGATTAACAGCAATCCTGAAGAAGGAAGACTTCCCCTCTCCATATTTGCGTAGCTTTGGAATGGCACTTTTTTTAAGGAATTGTAAGATTCTGAATAATGTCCCCAACATGAAATACTTACTCCCATCTGGGCTTCAATTCTGGCTGTGGCGCTTTGCTGACCAGTGGCATCATTGCATGTCTTTAAGGCCTTTTGTACCAGCTTTATCGCCTGATCAACGTCGTTTATTGATTCATCGATAGCAGAAACATCTGCAAGGCCACTTGCAATCTCTACTGGAGGGATCCCCGTCATGAGAGTTCCGTAGATTCGGAGGGCATTCTCACAGTATGATGTTGATTCTCTTAATTTCCCTGTCCTGTTATTGCAAGTCAGCCAACCGGACAAAGACTGACCCAATAGCTAGATGGTTCTCTCCTTTGGTTGTCTTAAAAGCTGCGAGTGCTTTCTGATAGGCAAAAACAGCCTTATCGTATCGAGACAAAGATAAGTACGTGTCTCGAAAATACTGCAATCAACAGAAGCCACATCTGCCTCCTGGCCATTTGCCAACACGGCCATACTGGCTAAAACAAGATGCTCCTGAGCAGCTTCATGGGTCTCCCTTTGTTTGACAATATGAGACCCATAAGCCGCCTCCTATCTGCTACCTCTTCACGAGAAGCCGTTTTCTCTTTGTGAATGTCAAAGAGCCATTTGGCATAGCCTCTGAGCATCATCAAATTGCAATGCCTGCAGGTCTCACCAACTCTGGATCTTAACGTTCATATAGTTAGTAGGATTTTATTATGTCAGGCTTTTATGATATTTAGTCAGAAGAGTTTGTTAAGACTTTCAAAGTAACTAACTAATTTTCATTTCATCTTGCGACTCATTCTCTTCGATCTCATCTTTGATTGAAGTCTGTTTGCGCATCTTTCTTTTTCCCATGCTTTCCGTTGATCAACAACCAACGAACGTTCTCTATAGTTCCTCATTACTCTTACAAGAAGGACTCTCTTTCTCTTCCTGTCTGGAGGGAAAGGGAATCCTGTTTTCCTCAATGCTCGCATGCTGAGGAAATTTCAATGGATTTTTTAGTTGTTAAAGATAATCTAAATTTGCCGGGCCCAATATCAGACAGTTTGGCCGAGTGGTCTAAGGCGCCAGATTTAGGCTCTGGTCCGAAAGGGCGTGGGTTCAAATTCCACAGCTGTCAATTATTCATACTTTTCTTTATTATTATCGTCGAATTGGACGAGAAATCAGAGGAAAACATACCTCAGGAGTCGAGTAAAGAGTGGAACTTGTCTGTTTCAACTTGAAGAGGAGGAAAAAGTAATTTTCCACTCAACAGTTTCATTTTGGCTTTTATTGTACCAAATGTGTTAAATACGTAATTAGAAATTCTTAGATTTTACACACTCATTTACCAACTTGCCACCCGGCAGTTGCAGCCAGGACACGCGGGCTTGGGCCTGGGGAGAAAGTCACTTTCGCCCTTTCCCTTTCGCGACATTCTTAACCCCAGCAGGTGTAAATACCCCCATTTTTATATTGTTTTACAGCTTGATTCTGAGTTTGCAGATAAATTTGTTTGTGTATATGAATCTCTTCTTTTATTGTTGGTTTATTTTTCTTTCATGGCAGTTTTATTGAGGCCTTTTCATGGCTTTTTTTTTTTTTTTTGCATTTCATTACCGTTTCTGTTGGGCCAACCGCAATCCCTTTTGTTGATATTTTGTGACATTATTTGTGGGCTTTCTGCTTCTTATTTATGCTGATTTGCACGGTTAGTTTGCTTTATTGGTTGGCGATTTAATGATTATTTGGGTCGATTTAAACAAGTAGTTATAGAAGAAAGAACACAAGCAGAATAAATGAGGGAAAAAAAAAAGAGGTAAGCAAAGGGTGAAGAAGTAACCGATCTTATATATATTATAATTTTTTTGCAAGCAGGTAGCAATCCAAGTGCAAACTTCATGGTGGGAGTTGGAACACACACATATATGCAAGCTTTTGAGCAGCTAACCATATTTTCTAAAAGCTTGTTGGCAGGTAAAGGCATGCTTGAATTTTGGAAAATAAAATGCCGCAATAAAAAAAAAAATCCTGTACAAGATTCCTGCACCAAAAAAAAAGTAGAAATACCCAAACCCTAAACACTGAACCTCAAAATGAACATTTTATACAACAAATAGGAAGCCACCTGCACAAAAATAATTGGTAAGCTTTTCCTTAAATAGTAAACAGGTAAGATAGGGCGCTTTTCGATGAAGAAAACAACCTTTAGAAAAGTGGCTCCTCAGCTGGTTAAAAAGTCGAATCCACTTCTAAGCGGGCAAAGCGTCCAAAGGACATGTAGCCGAGAGTGAGCTGCATTTGGAAATTGAAGTGAAAGAAGGCAGAGAGAGGCTGTTACTTGGATTGGTTCTCGCCCCCCTAGGCACAGAAGGATGGGGGAGTTCGGTTGGAGTGGTCATCGATCGGCCGGATCTATATGATTGGGGGGCGGGGGTGAGACCAGGTGTAGTGCAGTCTGGTCAGCGCATCTGTTTTGGGTATAGAAATGAGGCTGCCAAGGAAAAAGAATATGAATCACATCCAAGCTCCCCATCCAGGAAACATCTGACATAATCTATCAGGATCAATGGCATCTTGAATTAGTTGTTGAACCTACATCACAAAAAAATCAAAACATTTCAAAACTAAAGTCGTGGTTGAATTTCGATTGAAGATTTAGGACTGCAATAATATGAAAGTTATAGTTGAAGATTTTTTACCTGCCCATGTACACTTCTCATTTCACCTTCTTCATATCCATCTAACTTTTGTTTCACACGCATGAGAGCACGTGCAGCATCCTTATTACCTTCATATTCATCTTGGGAGCCTTCTAAGCTTGTATCCAAATCGTAATCTGTATCCTGTCAATGGCCATGGGAGTCAAAAAAACAAAAAAAAAAAAAAAAAGAAAAAAAGAAAAGAAAAGGAAACAACTAACATTTCCAGAAACACAGATGTCAAAGCAGTTCAGTCAATTTACTAAGATAAAAGGGCTAGTTCTCTTATAAGATGAAAATAGACGATGATTCCACGTCGATTATTGCTGAGATTATTAAGATAATATATAGAATAGAATAATAAAGAGCAAAAAAAATTTATAGCTCTTGATATTATATCTTGGCAAACAGTAGACAGTAGTTACTAATTTAATACCAAAATTTGACTTTTTTAAGAACAAAGAGAGAGAGAAGACTAAGGCATAGGGAAGGGGAATTGCAAGTGCTAGGTATCAAACCCATTTGGGCTTAAGCCCCAAGTTCCCAAAATACGGCTTTCCCATACTCAAATGAAGGAAATAACAAAGCAAGCTGGCATATTCTATGAATCAGCCACCAACTAACTAGTAACTAACAGCAAGGATCTTAACTTAGATATTTACATAATCTGCCCCTTGGGTAACATCTCAAGTGGCAGAGGGAAAGAGGTGCTTAGCTGAGCTGTATGTAGAAATATTACCAACTAGCCATTATATACAACATGGAGATATGGGATTCTATTATTTGTTTATTATAGATGGTAGAGCCTTTCGAAATTCCATCCTGCAGAGTCCAAGTTGATAAATCATACAGCTTAAAACAATTATCATTTTCTGGGCTTATCACTAAGACAGTTATGTGAAAGCATTCTCTTCCGATTGGAGTTTACAAGTTGTCAATGCCCATTATCTCATTATTCGTTTCTCTTAACTAGAGAAATGCTGTACTCAAATTGCATAAGTGGGAAGAAATATTATTTGAGGAAATACCTTTTGACGCTGCAAAGCCTTCAGGGGTGATAAAGCCCACTTATAAAGAGGATCATGGATAAAAACCTGCAAAGAATTCTCATCATCAGCGAAGGCAAATTGAAGAGGGAAATTTAATTTAACTTGCCAAAAAAGCCATACCTCAATAATAGTCATTAAGGCTTCTTTATTTGTCCGCATTACAGAAAGCGTTTCCTCACAACATTTTCTGAAAATGCCTTCAACTCCAGCAACACCCATGCCATCGATGATGTCTCTTGTCAGCCTGAATGGAACCTGTCAGAATTCGTGAAAGGAATTGATGGTGAGAAATACTAACTGTTAACAAATCCTTGAGGATATGGTTGACTCAAATAAAGGAATTAATTCCTTGATTCTCTGAGAATGTACAGCTGTAAAATAATTGTGTTTCCCCACTTAATTAGTTGCTGAAATCTGGCCATTAATTTTCTGACCCTAAGAGAGATTTCCACATAAGTTCGTGTAATTTGGCTGCCTAGGGTAGTGATCATTGTACTCCACAAATTATAAAGTTTATTTTGCAGAAATGAAAGTCAGATTTTTCAGTCATATGGTATTAGAGCTCAGGAATTTCTCACTAGGATTTTCGTTCTTTTCATTTTTTTTTTTTATTCTTACTTCGAACAATACTAGTCTTCATTGCCCTCTGGGAGAAAAAAAAAAAAAAAACCATTAGAAAGACCATTTTCTCTAATGTTTCCCATCTCCGAAACCTCAAATCCAACCCAAACTGAGATCAGCTAAAAGAAGGGAAAAAAAAAAATAGAAAGATTGAGAAGCTCCAAAGTCGTCTGACTTCAATAGAGAAACGGTTGGTTCATGTCCACTTGCACATTTAGGCAACCATTCCTTATCCCATGCTCTTAGTGTCTCAAGGGACTGCAAAAATGCACACAACATACCATAGCCATTTTTTTGACAGATTCTCCTCTTCACGAAAAGCGTTTCTCACAAAGCTACACGCCATTAGGACTCCACAAACAGTCCAAAAGCACTTAAGACTAAAGAGTGAAGAATGGGAGGGAAAAAAAGCATGAATGAAGAGATGACGGCTCCAGAACAGAATGAAACATGGTATGTAGTTGAGTTTCCGAAAGGGAAGGAAAAAAAAGAACAACCAGTGGGTTGCAAATGGGTGTATACTGTAAAATATAATGCAGATGGGACTTTGGAAAGATATAAGGGAGGCTTGTAGCAAAGGGGGTAAGGAATTTGGCCTGACATTGCTTACACTGAGTCTAGTTCATCAATTCATGCATTCTCCAAGGGAGTGTCATTTGGAAGCAGTTCACTGAATCTTACAATATCTATAAAAGGCGTTCTCCTCAAAAATAAAAGAATTAGTATGGAAGCCTACACAAACATAGATTAGGCAGGTCCTATGGTGGATTGCAGGTAAACATCTGGGTATTGTACTCTCTTAGGAGGGAACCTACGGCTTGGAGAAGCAGGAAATAGGGTGGTAGCCAAATCAAGCGCCAAATCAGAATTTAGAGCGATGGCACAGGTAACTTGTGAACCTCTGTGTCACAAGATTATCATGGGTGATTTGGGTATCATCAGGTGGGAAGAAGTATGGAGCTACATGGTGATAACAAATGTGCAATTATAGCTCATAATCTGGTTCAACACAATTGTAAAAAGCACATAGAAGTGATTGGAAACTTTATCAAAGAGAAACTAAATTGCCATTTTATCTGCACTGCTTATATCTCAACAAATGGACAACTTGCAGTTATTCTCATCAAGGGATTACCAATTCATTCTATATATAGCTTGTACGGCAGTAGAATAATTGTGTTTATTCTTGCTAAAATCAGGCCCTTAATTTTCTGGCCTATAAGAGATTTCCTTCAAAACGTGTGTAATTTATAGTTTCCTCATTGTACTCTATAAGTTGTAAAGTTTGTTTCACAGAAATATAAGTCAGATTTCTCACTCATAATAACAACAATAACTGAAATAAGCAATGGGAGAAAAAAGATTGTTAAATTCTGGAAAAAACCTACCCGCTCTGGCGTCTTGAGCATTAAGCCTTGTTCAAAAGCAACACCAAGATCAATGTGAACAACTTCTGCAGTGGCCTGATCAATCAAAATATTCATAGTATGTCTATCTCCAAGGCCAACAATATAACCCACCTGAAACAAATGTTTTCAGTACAAGCACATTTCGTGACAGACTACATCGAATTGCAAAGAGTTAATGAAATTGAGAACTGTCATTAATGTTCAGAGAACAAATATTGTACCTTTTGAAATATAAATAAATATAAGACAAAGGAAAGAAGTCATTAAACGTGATTTTTCATAGAAATAATACAGACCATGAATCCTCCAAACGGGTAAATGTTTTCCATTTTTCACTTTTGACTCAAAGTTGCACATAAAGAAATACATTGCCCAGGCTGCTTTATTGGATGACTCTAAAAAGTGGCTTAATTATAGGATCAGGATTAAATCTTTGTTTTATGATTGCTAGAAAATATGGTTAGCATTACGATAGGATTTGTAACCTATGTGACTCCTTTAAATTTTAAAATTAAGGATTCGATTTCTTTAAGCTAAGGGATATGTTGTAACTAGCTTCCTTACTTATCTAGGATTAGTTTTTAAATTTCATCCTAACCCTTAGTTAACTATACCATAACCTAATCTATTCCCTATATAAATACCCAAGTATTGGTTGACATTCACTAACAGAATCTGAGTATTTTTTTTCTCTATTTTACCGCCAATTTCTAAAATGTTATCAGAGCTTTAGGTCATTTTTCAAAGTTCTTTGTGGCCTTCATAGCCATATGCTTCATATTTTTTTTGGGCCTTGATTGCCGAATATGATACACTCAAAAACAGCGTCTAATGAAACTCCAATGCATTATGCATTGCAGCACATTCAAAAAGCCCATCGGCAGAATGGAAAGAATTTCTTAAAGTGGTCCCAATTTGTTCAAACCTGCTTGAAGGGTAAAGGGAAGCTTAAACATCTACTAGGGACTAGCCCAGACAGAGAAGATCCAAAGTTTGACGCATGGGAAGAAGCAGACTCCATGATCATGTCATGGTTGTGGAACTCAATGAACCCAAAAATCAGTGACGCTTTTATGTTTCTATCGACAGCAAAAGAAAGGTAGGATGCTGTTAAGACCTATTCTAAAGCAAGAGATGCAGCCCAAGTCTATGAGATCAAGGTCAAGGCCAAGCAGGGAAACAAGTCTGTCACTGAATATGCCAACTCCCTTCAGAATCTGTGGCAGGAGCTAGATCATTATCAATACATAAAAGCCAGCTGTTCTGAGGATGCTGCAATCCTAAAGAGTTTTATTGAAAAAGACCAAGGTTTATGATTTCCTAGCAGGTCTAAATGTAGAATTTGGCCACGTCGGTTCAAATTCTTGGCAAAGAAGAAGTACCACCCTTGAATGAAACCATATCCATAATCCGATGTTAGAAAGTCAGACTCAAGATGGATCAGCAATGACTGTGAAAGCAGAGTCACTGCCAATTCAGAATACAGAGAAACTGGATCCAATGAGAAACCCGAGCAATCCAATTAAGGATCGAAGAGATGCTCTTTGGTGCTCCCATTGTAAAAAAAATCGATGCACAATAGAGAAAAGTGTTGGAAATTGAATGGAAAACCTAACACAGGAAGTCCGGAGTGGGTTATAAAGGAGGACTGAGGAAAACTCAGGGTAGAGCTCACCTTTGCACGGCGCACCCTGAGGCAGACGGTAATCAGGAACAGGTGGAATTTAACAAAGAGGAAATTGAGATTCTTAGAAATCTGTTAGGGACTTTAGGAAAATCCAAAGTAAGTGGGGCAGGTTCCCCAGCAGTCACAGGTAAATCCGTTCCTTTTGGTGTACATGTTTCAGATAGAATTTCCAACTCTTGGATAACTGGTTCAGGAACCACAGATCATATGACTCAATCATCCTCATTGTTTAACTCATATTCCCCTTGCCCTGGCAACTGAAAAATCCTAGTTGCAGATGGCTCACTCACAACAGCAGGTGGTATAGGGGAAGGGACATACACATTACCCCTCAACTAGTCCTAAAGAATGTACAAACTTAAGTCTATCCAGAAACTTACTTCAGAAATGAAATGTAATGTGGTTTTCTATTATACCTATTATGTATTTCAGGATCAGATATCGGGAAAAAGGATTGGACTCACTAAGGAAAAGGATGGACTTTACTACTTGGAATCTGTTAGCAAATCCCAGAGTATCATGGATAGGTCATCATTATCTTTTCTTTCATCATCTAAAACTGAACTTATTTGGCTATATCAGTGTCGGTCTGGGCACCCTTCATTTAGGACTCTACAAGTTATGTTCCCTTCTTTGTTTAAGGGATTAGAAACAAAAAAAACTTTCATTGTGACGTGTGTGAGTTTGCTAAACATAAAAGATTACCCTTCTTTGTTTAAGGGATTAGAAACAAAAAAAACTTTCATTGTGATGTGTGTGAGTTTGCTAAACATAAAAGATTACCCTTTTGCACTAGCAATAAAAAAAGTTCTGTTCCTTTCCATTTAGTCCATTCTGATATTTGGGGTCCTACCATTGCTAATGTGATAAGGTTCAAGAAGGTTTGTATCCTTTATTGATGATTGCACTAGGGTAACCTCGATATTTTTAAAGCATAAGTCATTGAGTACTATTTTCCCTAGCTTTCATAACATGATTCAAAACCAATTTGGTGTCAAAATTAAAAGATTAAGGTCAGACAATGCTAGGGATTATTTTAACCAAGTTTTGTCCTCTTATTTTCAACAAGAGGGCATAATTCATGCTCATGTGTCAATACCCCACAACAGAACAGAGTTGTTGAAAGAAAAAATGGTCACCTTTTAGCTGCTACAAGAGCATTACTGTTACAGCAAAATGTTCCCAAATCCTAATGGGGAGAAGCTATTTTAACAGCCACCCAAACTATTAATCGATTGCCCTCTAAATATCTTGAACTTAGGAAACCTGTGGAGGTTCTTTCTTCTTTTTATCCTGACCTATAAACCTCAAATAGTCTCATTCCTAGGGTATTTGGGTGTATTTCATTTATTCATGTTCACAGCAAACATAAAGGAAGACTAGATCCTAGAGCTATTGTGCCTTTGTAGGTTATTCTTCCGCTCTTCCACACAAAAGGTATACAAATGTTATCATCCACCTACAAAAAGATACTTTCTAACAGTTGATGTAACCTTTAAGGAAGGAAAGCCATATTTTACTCAACCTTATCTTCAGGGGGAGAGTTCACACATGGAAGATAAGGATAGAGACAACTTCCTTTCCCTTGAGTAACAAACAGCACCTATAGTACCCAAACCAGCACCTACAGTACCCCAAACAGAACCTACAGCATCTCAAACATCTACAAGCTGTCTATAGAATTTTGCACTATTTGAAAGCTAACCCTGGAAAAGGCATACTGTTTCGAAGGAATACAAGGGTGATGCTAGAGGCCTATATGCTGATTATGCAGGTTCACTAGCGCACAAGAGGTTGACTACAGGGTATTGGACATTCCTTGTAGGCAATCTAGTCACAAGGAGGAGTAAGAAATAGAATGTGTCAAGTGCAAAGGCAGAATCCAGGGCAATGGCACAAGACTTATGAGAATAACTATGGTTGAAGATGATTGTAGACGACCTGAAGATCAAGAGGAGAGGACCTATGAGGGTTTACTGTGATAACAAATCTGCAATAAACATAGCACACAATCCAGTGCAGCATGACAGAACCAAACATATAGAGGTAGACAGACACTTTTTAAAGGAAAAACTGGACAGTGGAGTAATTTGTACTCCATATGTAACTATCAGTAACCAATTGGCAGACATTTTCACAAAAGGGTTAAATGGTGCACAATTCCAGAATAGTGTGTCCAAGCTGGGAATGGAAAACACCTACTCTCCAGCTTGAGAGGGAGTGTTAGAAAATATGGTTAGGATTAGGATAGGATTTGTAACTTATGGGACTCCTCTAAATTTTAAAATTAAGGATTAGATTTCTTTAAGCCAAGGGATTCGTTGTAACCAGCTTCCTTACTTATCTAGGATTAGTCTTTAAATTTCATCCTAACCCTTAGTTAACTACAGCATAACCTAATCTATTCCCTATATAAATACCCAAGAATGGGTTGACATTCGATGACAAAATCTGAGTTTTTTTTTTTCTCTATTTTACTGCCAATCTCTTAACAATGATGATATATATCAAAGTGGAATATGGAGAGAACACAACCGCTTGATTGTTGGAAAGAGAATAACTGGCCAATTGTTGCAACCTAATGTTGTAGAAAGAGTTTGTCTATCACTGCGAAAGATATGGGAAATAAGCTTTTAACTCATTCTTAACTTTAACACGAATAGGACATTAATAATAATGCAGAGCAGCATGCCTTACCATTGAACTAGCTGCTACACTTCGTGTATAAGCTAGTCTCTTCTCAAACCAATCAGCCGGTTGCAGAAATCTTTCTAGAAAAAAGTAATGCATGACAGGTCTGCATGAGGTCTCGAGCACATTAGGATTTGAAAAAAAAAAAATTAACAATTAAACATTCGTTTTCTTAAATTCAGAAGCGCAAACCTGAAGTTCTCACAAACTTCTTGGAAGGCTTTCTGCTTATCTTTTTCCTATCATCAAATAAAATAATATCAGGTATGTTTCTTTCTAATCCACCTATCTCCATGTTGAAGAAGGGTAAGAGATGTTTTCTCCAGATAATTAGAACTTTTAGAGCCTACAGAAATAAAACTATTGATTATCCCAAAAGAGACAGAGCAGAAGAAGAAGGGTTAGGCATGTATTCTAAGCTAATTTAGAAAATTTACAGTGACAGAAGTTAAACTACTGTTTGTGATGAAATAACAGAAGGGAATGGCAACTTGCATTTGACATGTGTTCTCGGCATTTTAGAAATGACCAGTCTCTGATTCCATAGCGACCATGTGCACCTCCATTTCTATTGCTGAAAATTGATAATATTGAATCATTAAATTTCATACAATATCTCATAATCAACTGGTAATTCTATAGGACAGGAACCGTTGTAGGTTAACAAACCTTCCTATAAGATATTCTCCAAGAGGAAGAGTGCCATCAACCCATTCAATAACACCAGCACTTGGAGTAAAAGGAACAACCTAATTCATCAATAACAACAAATTTATAACTTTGAAAGGAAAACTATATTAAAATGCACAAAAATACTTACTAAAATACAGAACCAGACAGCACTGCTATTTTTTTCGCCTCACAAAACTTAGCGAAATCACCATAGCCAATATTAAACAGAACATTATTATCATGGAAGTTCTTCATGAAAAATCATTAACCTCTCTCTCTCTCTCTCTCCACCTTTTTTTTTTTAAATGATCTGACTAATTGCATGAACTCTATTGCACACAATTAAAAGAACTTTCAAAATTGTGAAATTCTACAAGTAATACAGGGAATCATAGCATCCCTGACAAAATTTAAATGAAAAAGAAAAAACACAATACAAAACACGGTATGTGGTCATTAATACAAGTATCTTCGACCCCTGATCAGATGCCTCTAATGAAGGAGAACAGGGAACAAAATATAAGTAAAATCAAGAGAACTCAGATATACATGATGATACAACCAGAAGACATCCTATTAGTCTACCCAAAGAAAATGAAAACCCAACAGTTCTTAAGTATCAAAACTATAATAAAGGAAAAGGAAAGTTATGAGTTAATCATCGTTTAAACCAAGATTTCAAAATTATGGCAATGAAGCCAATTCTCGATTACATATTGAAAATAAACCTTCAGCTAAACAAGTATGATCTAATATTTTATTCTTGCCATACATGAAATGAGCAAATACCTTGTATGTACGTATGACTAATCTTCTTTTCCATGTATCACGATGATTCCGTAGGAAGGTATTGACTAGTCCAAAAAATTGTTCCATAACCTAAAAAAGTATTCACAAAGCTTACAATCAATTTAAGTGAAGCACAACAGGCGTTATCACTATTCTTGAAAGAAAAAAAAACACTCTTAACAACAATTTTAGAGCGAAAAGGGTAGATATCACAGCATGTTCTAACATATAAGATTTAAGACTACATGATGTCTATCAAAGCTATAAGCATCGACACTAATCTTAAATTGGAAGTACGCCCTAAATAAATTGACCAATATTTTCTGGCCAAAAAAAATTGACCGGTATTCACCTGGAGAAAGACAGTGAAAACATTTTTATACACAATGCTAAGAGGCATGGAGAGGTAGACGTATGGATATGCACATTTGCTGCATGCTAATAGACTGTTATACTTTCCCAAGTATATACATTCTAAGTCTGAGCACTATCTTGAGATTGACTCTGTAACCAAGAAGATACTAAAACAGAGGATAGAGAAAATTCCTACAGCATCTTGTCTTAGGTCATCGTTTCCAGATTTTGCTAGCTGCTTGTATTTGCGACCATCAGAACCCAAGCATTCAACCACTTTTGGAACATTTATACCATTCATTACCCTGCTTATTTCATAAGCACCAATTAGCATATACAGCTATTATACTGAAAAATATAAACAATGAACTAATCTCAAACAGCTAATATTGCCAAACGCACATAACCGAGTCTGCCAATCCTCTGAAGTATGGGAAAGAGCCTTCACAATATTGACAGCTACGATCAACCGGAAGGCTGGCTGTCACTACAGGAACCTATCAAAATAGAAAAAATCAAGGTTTAGCATCCCAGTGGCAGCATTCAAGAAGTGAAAGCCCCATTTAATAACCACTGATCATAGTAAGAATCAAAAACAAGGTAGCTGCCAAAAAAAAACATATCTTTCCACCAAAACAGATTCAACAAAGGAATAAAAAAATCCGAAGAAACTGCCACAATAAGCAGAATATGAGACTGTTATAGGACGACACTGTTCCAATTACAACAACATGAACCAAGCACAAGCTAAAGAAGACCAAAAGTGAAATTAAAATATTTTCTAATTACTCAGAAAAATGAGTTTTGAAATTCATGTTCCACTTTTCAATAAGTTAGAAATATGCTGTAATTTGGCTATAATAAGACAAATAAGTCAGCATGAATACATTAGGAGTAACTATCTCAAACTTAGATAGCAGATTCTGCCTTAATCTTTGTGACTATTAATCTGTGATTAATGAAAATATAACCAGAAGCAGAGAGCAATATTTTACCACAGAAAGAGTGTAACTGGTAAATTCCAGACCTTCTGAATAAAAACCAACAATTCAAAAGTTATGAATCAGAAATGAAGCACTTACAAGTTCCAGCTGTCGTACAGTGCGAATTTCTCTCGGCAGCAATACCTTTCTACTGTTGTCCTGTTGAGAGCAAATTAATTATTAGAGAGAAGTTCAACCATAACTAGCTCTAAACAAAAGAAATGACAGAAACACTGGATATTTGGAATACGTGGCAAAACCTCTCTTTTGGTCTCCAGTTCTGCAAGCTTGATATAGATCTCCACCATTTGTTTCATCTGGCAAATAATGAAAGTAATGCCAACAAGTAAAAACTAACACAAAAACAACCATTGAGAAGAAACAAAATTTAAAAAAAAAAAAAAAAAAACATTCAAATCACCTGTATAATAACAGGCCCATGATATGCTGATAACTCTGCTAAGAGATTTTCTGCTGCAAGCATTTTATCCGTATCCACAACAAAAGAGTTCCTGCTAAGCTGTTTGTCCTTGATACGATCACCATTGGCAAGAGCTAGAAGCTAGCATCAAAATAGAAAGAAAAATATAGTATTTTAAACAAGAAACTATAAACCGTATTTGGATATAAAAATACATAGGCACCCAAATTTTACAGAAAAGTTTCTCGGCATTTACTGCTAGGAAACAAAGGTTATGCGGGTCTTTGGCTTCTGCTTCAACTATCAGCACAAATCCATATAAAAGCTTCTTTTTTAAATTACTCAAATGATGTCTTATGCAATGTAAATTTATTTTCCCAAAAATGACAGCAAGGCTGTTGAAGTTACCTGGAATATCGTATGGTAGGGATGATCAATGGCCATTTTCTTCACAAGAGAAGCCAATGCAAACTGCAAATGGGTAGTTCAATTAGAAATGAAATCCAACTTCAAAGAAAATTGAACACTCCAAGAACTATAAAACCTGAAAATTATTAGGCACAGTTCCATCCTTTATGTTTCCCATTCTTGAAGCAATTTGGTACACCAGTGGAACAAATTTATAAGTCTGAACCTGCAAATTCACAAGTATGAAATCTAAGAGAAGAATAAAATTGCACTGAGTATATAATAGGTTACATATCAATTACATCAATATTGGTCATGAACTTCAAACCTCATCAATCGTTTTACGCATGTTATTGATGACATCTTGTCTAGATGAAAGGCTGAACCACAACGATACAAGTCGAAACACCTGAAAGCACCAAGGTTACTTTACGAAAAAGCATTTTATTTCCTATAATTATTCCACAGTTTAGTTGAAATGGAAACTAAAAATAGGATACACTCAAATAAATGACGCCACCCTTCTGGATTCTGGATGTTGACCATATTATTTAAAAATTGACTGCTGACACTAAAACAATTGGAGTAACATTAATTACAATAACTTATTTGTACATCTTCTCATGAATAAAAATCATAAATTTTTGTTTTATCTTATGCACAAAATACTTGGATAGAAGTGCATACCACTCTTACGTCATATTTGTCACCTATGACCAAGCAGCGCTTATATCCTTCCAAAGCTAGGCTTAGAAAATTGTCCCTGTCATCCTGGGAAGTCGGGAATGATATAAAATATTATTATGTATACTTGATTATAAAGCTTTATGCCAGTTAAAAGACAAATAACACCTGTGCAGTAACAAATAAAAAAATACACCAGATACTCCATGATATAAAGCAAAGCCAAATGTCTTATCCTTTTTCCTTCAAAGAGTCTTTAAGCAAGCTATATCAGTTAACTTCTCACTAAAAGCATCTTTCGGCCCAACACATATTGTTTTCTGCAGACCGCACGCAGAAATACATACTCAGATAGAACATGCTTACTAGAAATGAAAAGAGCAAATCAGTACCTGCAATTTTTGTGCTTCTTCCTTGTCCATTGCAAGTTGCTTTTGCAACTCCTGTATTTTCACTGAGTAGTCAATTTTGTCCCCCTAAAATATACAACCATCAGGAAATGCAAAATGAAAGCACTGAATAGAAAGTTAAACACCATAACAAGCAATTAAATAACATAGCATAAAATTGCTTGAATTGAAATAGCATTGCAACGTACCTTAGTTGAACCTTTTAGCCGTCGAATAAGGGCTTCTAGTTCCAACGTCTGCAGAGTCAAAATTTACACATTTTAGGGAGAAGCTTTCTTCGTATATAGGCATGTGGTGAATTGCTACCTTATGTTTTCTTAAACGCATTGCTGCCTGCCATTCATTGGAATTAAGTCTTTCCTCATAACTTCTGAACAGTGCATCTGCATAATGTCCAAGGTGGAAATGAGTCTGACTTTGTCTTTCTGTAGATTTCTTGTCAGCAGTCTTGTGATCCTCAGCAAGTGACACTGCAGGCTTTAGATACTTCTCAAGAATAGTTCTTGAACTATATTTTCAAGTAAAACATTAACGGAAAATTATCAGCATTTATAGTTAATAAAATGAAAAAAAAAAAAAAACAAAAAGAACAATTGATCGAAACAGAAGTGACAATCATACTTGCTAGATCTAGTTTCTGCCAGCCACTTCCCCACCAATCGATATACATCTGAAGCTTCTTCATTCAACCGATTAGTTTGCAATATATATGTTCCAAGGCTGATGGCCGTCTCATGCTGACCTTGAGCACGCAACAGCTTTGCTTCCTCAAGCTGCAATCATACAAATATTTCAGCAAAGCTGGTTTAACATTTTATTTAAACACATCTATGGTTACTCAATATGAAGGCATGCTATCATCCAAGATATAAGACCATTAATAGCAAAGAGCTTTCCAGAAAACTGTCTCACTCACCAAGTGAAGTGAAAATGAAAGGTAGTATCAAATGATTTACTCCAAAATGAAAAGTAATGTCTTTTTTTTTTTTTTTTTCTCTTTTTTCTTGCCTTCTTGTCTTGTTTCTGTTTTCTTTCTGTTCTAATTTGGGGGATAAAGGCTTCTGGGTAATAAGAGCATCAAGGTACAGAGGTAAAAGAGAACAATATGAGATAAGGCAATTATTTGCAGTCCAAAGCTGTCACATAACAAAAAGGGTCATAAAGGATGACATAATTTGCATCATGGAGAGGTAAAATGTAAATGAAGTTATCATGCATCCTAAGTTTGTTAGAGAAACAGAGAGAAAACCCCTTCTGGATGCTGAATCAACAATTGAAGCAATGTTGAAAACCCAAAAAGTTATTCTTTAACTGATAATCAAAAGATAAGACCCATTGAAAAACTTCCATATCTTGCTTCTCATTTAACATAAAATTGGTTACCACATAGAACACAGTAAACACAATAGATAATAATATCATTAGATCAGAAATTTAACGTAAGCCACAGCAGAAAAAATTATTGGGCAAAAAACTCTCAATAAGAAACTATAAGGTCATGCCAGCAATATCTTGGCCTAGTTGTTAAGAGTGAATAGATTTGGCATGTATGGCTTAGGTTCGATTCCAAGCATCCCTTCCCCCTTCCCCAATTTATCCAAAAAAAAAAAACCTATAAGGTCATGTATTTTGAAGAACCAAATGCAATGTAAACCACAACACCTGGTGATATATATATATATATATATATATATATATATCTTTCATCAAATTAAACTGCAAAGCAATACAGAAAGAATTCGGGAAAAAAATTACCCTTCCAAGCCAATATGGGGTTGAACCTTGTTCTCCAGTTCTCACACAAAGAATCTTAAATTCATGCAAAGCTGCAGTGGCTTGAGAAAATCGAGAGCCCTGTACCACAGTGAATCAATCAGACAAACAAAATACAGCATAGTTGCCTGGTACTCCAAATGGTTATCATACCTTACGAAGAGTGGATGCAGACTGCAGAAGATGTTGCATTGTACAGTTGTCACAATTCAAAATTTGAAGTAGAACTCGTCTAAATGCAATAAATGGTTCTAACAAACTCATATGCAGCTGTGATGTTGTCAACATGGAGCTCCAGTCCTTATTCAGCCACGACAACTAAATTGAAAATTAAAAACTTTGTAAGACAATGCAGGAAGAAAATTTCCCTTCAATGCCCACCACAAAACAGTAGGAGTGCTCTATTAATAGAATAAGTTGCAGGATTGGCAACAATCTTCTTCTAGCAAGAAAGAGTTATGCAACATCTTTCACGGCATCACATGACGAACCGTAAAAGTATATTATCATAACAAATTTTCAAACTTTCTTCCATACAGCACAAGCCTAACAAGCACTAAGGTAAATAAGATTAGGCCAAATGCAAAAGCTTTGTCAAAATAGAACATATCCGACACATAATGTTATGAGACCAACAAATTAACATCACTAAACTACTCACACGAATAAGCCCTTGTTGCCTTCATTTCCAAGTTATTGTGTAATCATTATGTTACTCCAACATCTTATTGATTGATGATGCATTACTTTAGCAATGTATAAAATTATATTACACGCAAAAATCCTACACGCTTTTGATGTCCAAATATACACCAAAATTAGTGTAACAGTCCTCATTTTCTTCTCTCCTTCCAGCCCTCAACTATAGAAGAAAAGTAGAGCAATCATGATATTGACGGGTTAAAGCACGATTGTACAGTAAATAACAAAAAGTTGTGAACCAAATAATTTTCATCATATAAAGTTGTTTTTTATGATGAAAAGCAAATAGACAATTGCCAGTCATAACTCATAAATCGACTGCAACAGCTATGGTATACATAGCAGCGGAAGTAACACCTGATCCATTGTAGGGATTACAGGATCTGAAAACATTTTCTGCTTATTTTTCTGGAGTTTTATTCTTTCATATGAAGATGTAGGCCAGCGTATTTCCCACGCTATACCAAGATGATACAGGATCTGCAAGAAAGGATTGGTAATGTTAAAGGCTGCAAGTAAGGATGGGAACCACACAGCCTAGCACTGATTCAGGATTTCACTTCCTAAAGCATGCCAAGGCTTTAAACAGTTCTGCACATGATTTACCATTTAAGCACTTCATTAAACTGAACTTCAAATCAGCCAAAATAAAGTATATTTCTGCTAGTAAATTCTAACTAACAAAGACAAACAGGTATTGCGCACAAAGCAATTCACACTAGCCTAGTAAGCATTTTAGCTTTTCACAAGCTACCAAAATTGATGCATGAGATATATATATATATATATATATATATATATTTTTAACTTGGATGGGAATAGTTTGAGGTTGAATAGGTGACCATGGCCTGGCTGTTAGATCCAAAAAAAATCTCTTGGACTGACGATACTATCAGAGTACAGTAAGATAGGTAGAAAGCCAAAATTTATTATATGGAAAATATTCCGGACTGCCCTTTGGGCCACAAGTAGAAAATACCGCATCCAAAAACTTGCATATCAGTAGTGTAACTATATTGAGGTACCTGAAACTTTATTATTGTTGAGTAGATAAACTCGGTGCTTTCCTCACTTGCATGAGAAACAGACCAAACAAGCTCCTTAAATAAAAGAAACAAATAAGCGTGTCAATAGGTCATGCAATGTCAAGCACCCTCCAAATTGGAATATATGTGAAACTAGCATAACCTCTTTTGAATGCTTCAACTTTCTCTGAAATTCGTCAGAATCTCCCTCCTGCAATGCTCTCAGACAACTGACATTCCACCAAGTTGAAATAAAAACATTGTATGAGAGAAAAAAAAATTGACAACATAGTTAAGCTCAACACTTAGGGGCTTCTAAATTTAGGTATAAGAGTTTGATAGTACAGTATCAAAAATCTACTTGATGTAGCAGTTCAGTTTTAAAATCTAGACACTTTGTCATTGGTTGAGAACTCAGCACATAGAGAAAAGCCTACACTTGGAAAAAAGATTTAAACCTTAATATAACTTGGATGTGAAAGGTGCAAGAGAACAAAAAATTGAAAGCCTCAACCTGGCAACTCAGGCATTTAGGACTACAGGTTCTCCAATGTGATACGATCAGCTAGCATTATTTTCTTTTCTTTTTATTGATAAAATCAGCT
This sequence comes from Adansonia rubrostipa, assembly GCA_038381775.1. Taxonomy (NCBI): domain Eukaryota; kingdom Viridiplantae; phylum Streptophyta; class Magnoliopsida; order Malvales; family Malvaceae; genus Adansonia; species Adansonia rubrostipa. The sequence goes on along the minus strand of JBBYHM010000027.1, from coordinate 13,390,038 downwards.
AAACTGTATCCATTACTAGTAACAAGCCTATATACCAATAAAATATCAACTCATTAAAAGGTCTACTTCCTTTTTGCTTTCTTCTACCGAATAACCAGAAGGAAAAAAAAATAAAAGAGAAGAACTAATTTCAATATTACTATGATACATTCAAAAAAAAAAGTACTTTACCCTACTACTCAATGTAAAAGCAATTAAAAAATGTAACGTACCCCTTCACTCCTTTTTTTCTCCATGTCAGCCTACTATTAGCATTCTTTTTCATCTTTTTTCTTCTACTGTTTGCCAAATTGAATCACTCAAGCCATCATATTCTTGTAAACATGTTGACAAAAATCCTCGGATACACGTTCTTAAAACATGATTTTTATTATGTTCTCTAAAGCTAAGGAGTAGTCATCAAAAAGTTTATTAAGTTTACTTTCATCTCATTCATTTTCCTGTCAATAATATTATTTTGTGAAATTAAACCATATATCGTTTGCTGGAAGATTACAGCTGATCAATTCAGACCTCTTTAGCATCCAAAACTATTGGTGTACTCTCTTTATCGTGCCCAAGAAAGTCACAAGACTTCTGAAGCAGAAATCTAATGCTTCCTTATTGAAGGGCAAAGATACAAAAGCTGCAGAAACCAAAGTCAGTTGGGACTGAGTTTGCCATCCAAAAAATGACGACGGTTCCTTTTTGAGCATTAAATTGACATATCCCAAATATTCATATGAAAAGTTTTTGATCATTCTAGAATTGTTCATTTATATGTTCAGAAAAAACTGAACTAGATACTTCAGAAAAGAAAGAAAACAAATGTTAGTACAGAAAATGCATCTTTTCTAACAAAGCATCCAGATATTTTGTGTCTTTTTGTCAAACAATATAAGTCCAGAATTTATGAATCCAAATTTGAGATCAAAATTATCCAAAGTTACCTATGCAAATTTTCGTTGAAATGAAGAGTTTTTGCATGTTGCCCTGAAGAATGAGAACTAGCTCCTGTATAAAGTAAAGGGAAATCCCAGTTTCCTGCACGCCAAGCAGCCTCGTACTGCAAATATTTGCTCAGACAAGGAAAAAGTGAGAAAAGATTACATCCATCCAGAGACCAAATACATAGTTAATCAACTATCCAAAACAAAGAGAAACTAAACCTGCAATTCTGTTAACTCTAAATCCTGCTGAAACTGACCCTTCCCAGAAGTTAATCCCTGGCAATACAGATCCAGCACGTGCCTACAACCAATTTGCTGCAAAGATCTAATCAGTCCTTTGTAAGGTTTCCTCTTTGTCTCATCTTCCAATGTGGAAAGGGGAGGATGAGAGAAAGATTGGGTCTCTGCAAATGAGAAAGTTCTTGAACTGCCATCCAAGTGAGTTGTGGCTTCGGATCGAACTTGTAGGTCATAATATTCAAGGGCCTTGTTCCAATTTCCTTCATGCTCGAAGGTAATTATCTGGGAGGTCAACTATTAAGGAAAAATTTAAAAAAAAAAAAAAAAAAAGAAGGATTTAGACAACTGTTAAGACAAAAATTTTTCCCAAATGTATATGCAGACAACAAAATTTGTAAACTCAACATCATTTACACTCTTATCATCCCCATGCATACCACAGGTAGCATTTCCTAAAATTATGTTGACAAACACTACAAATAAAAAAAAAAAAATCTAATGTCAGGAAAAATTGTCAGAAGAAATTTTCTATTAAGTTGGCAAAAGGTTAGTTGATCTGATACACAATTTTGATTCACTTTCCTCATAACATTCCAGAAAACCTCATTAAATTAATTCATTTCCAAGATAACAGTTTGCAAATAAGACAAATAAAATTAAGACATGTCATATATCTAGACATATCCTATGTAGTTTGACTAATCTGATTTGCTGAGCATAGAGAAATTAGATGCAAAAATCATCATAGAAGGTATGAATTATACAACAAACATCAAACAGGAAGCTAGAAACAAATCATTGGAACTAATTGAGCACTGTATGGACTATGTAGACTAACTGTGTGAGACTGGATAATCCCATATAAGCTGTCTGGTTCATTTATTTGAGTGATTGCCGAGATAAGAATCTCGATGTGCTGTGGTAACTGCAGGGGAAGACAATAAAACAGGAACGGTTAGAAGACGTATTGCCAATGGCAACCAAATGAGAGAAACAGAAAACCAAATAGAAAATTGACTACATGAGTTCCATTGTTCTGTGTACTGTTTTACAAATGACTGTTGGAAACTGACCTAAACTTCACAGCAAATATGCTGTGTTAGTATCCCAATTTCAAGATTAAAAGAATAAAGCACAAACTTCTCCACAAGTTACCATCTCAAGATTGGAAAAGTCAGGGCTCCCAAGGGTAAGGCCGTGAAAGTGTTCTTCACACCAATACTCCACATACATCATGGATGTAAAGTATGAGCCACAAATCTGTAAAAAATAAAAATTCTTTTAGAGAAAGGCACAGATAATTCCAAAATGCATAAAAAAAAAAGAAGACAAATGGAAGCAATGAAAAGGAAATGGAGTGCAAAGGTTCAGATACTCACAATCGCTGACCTAGCTACATTGAGATAATCAATAGAAAGCCAATACACCTGGCAAAAATAATACATCATCTCAAAAAGAAAAATCAAAGGAGCAAAAAAGCAAGACTGAAATAAACCAAATACATCTGTATTCCAGAATTAGAGGTAGCAACGACTTATGGTAAAGTGAGCAAACAATACCTACAATCAGATCTAGGTACAGTAACAACTGCCCTTGAATCACAAGTATGTGCGTTTGAAACACCTTAAGCAATTTCTATTTTCTCCTTGCCAATCTCCTTTAAGAAATAAATATTCCTTATGTGTGAATATAGAGATCTTCATATGTTTAGAAATGATCGTAGGTGATCTCATGTGTGATCAGTTAGGAATAAATAGAACCTTTTTAACGGCAATAATAGAGAAGCAAAAAATAGAGCTAGACTAGAAAGCTAAAAAAGTTCCACATTCATGTACTCGCTTCTCAATTTTAAAGAGCTCCCAGAAGATGCACTACTAATCATCACTACCAATAAGTTCTAATATTTTTCAAATTAAGTTCCAATATTTCCCCTTTTCCAACTAGTTTAGAGAAATCCTAGTGAGCCGGACTAAATTCTTGACCCAGCCAATACTTAATTTTAAGTCTAAACTCTCTCTCACCACATGCATTACCAGCGTAGTGCTTCACCTCCACCAGAGTAAGCTTCTAGCTAACCATCCCTTTCAATGATAAACAAAAACATTATTACATTGCTCTAAAAATTTTCTTAGCACTACTCAACATAACTGCCAGAACTCAGCAATGATAACATTATGACAGAAAATTTTCCTTGGACCATTCCTTAGACCAAACTTGTATTTTATCAAGCTTATTAGAAAACTAGTAATTCTTTCTGAGATCATCAAGGTTGCAAGACACATCTCTTTCTATAAACGAGTTGCATCGTGCACAAGTTTTACACCAGCAGGAACTGAAAAACAAAATGGCTCACTAATCAGGTAAATTCTCCATACTGTATTTGGGTCTACTCAATATGGAAGGGCATCAAATGTATTCCTTGTATGTTTTTGCAGATTATAAGGTGAAAAACAAACCTTGTCCCATGAAGACGTTGACATGGCCATTGCGCTCAATGTAGCCACTGAACCTCTAGGTTTCATTGAGGAGGAATGGGATTTTGAGCCAAAACTAGAGGGCTTAGCATGCTGCAAAATCATCACAAAACTCTCATTAGATTATAGATAGCGTTGGTAACCATGCAAACATAAGATACATTGCCATAGATCAAAAGAATTTATTAAGGCCCAAAGCATTGATGCCGACTTGCGATAAAATGTAATATATTGTTGGTCAAAATATTTGAGTACAGATATACTATTGGATAATCTCACGTACATGGAGTAAAAAAGTTCACTTGCTACCATGGCAGCTCAGATTTGACTTTTATTGGCAACAATGCACAAAAGTTCACCCTACTAGATCTAACTTACGGGATCCAGTACTAAGCAATGAACATTATGAATTCTTAAATTAATATCTGATCAAATAATTACACAGTTTTTTATTCTTTACAAAAATCAAAAAGTTCTACTCCAATGTTTCTTTCAATCTAGGATTTCCCATCAAGCTTAAGAAATTATTCCCCTGTTATTCATTAATTGTTAAATTTTAAGATAAGTATCCAACCTAAAACCAATTGGCAATTGGTAGAGGTGCTCTTGTTATATTTATGTGCCCAGGTTACCCTCATTTTAACAGATGCAGGATTTCTTTTGTCTCCACTTCTAATACTCCACCTCACGTGCAGCAAAAATGAACCTACCAGGTGGCATGAATTTCATATGCAGGCATAAGATGCCTATTGTTCGACATAAACTTCAGATCATAGATATAACACCCCTATCATGAGAGGCTCTGATACCGAGGAAAAACAAATGAACTGATTGAATGAAGACTTGCACTATTTCTGTTAGGTATATATATATATATATAAGTGTCCGTGATAAGATATAGCTTATTAAATACTAATCTAAGATTACAACTAGCTTCTCATCTTTACACCAACTAAATCCTAATCTAAGATTACAACTAAATTAACTAATCATTCAAAACTCTATACCGCTAAGACTTAGTCTAAGTCATGGATAATAAGACAATTAAATCATGGAATTCCACATTAATTCTATCTAATTGTCATTTAACTGAGGCAACAAAAGTATTGCAAGCATCACATTCAAACAATCAAAGAGGGAATCCAATACATGCACCTTTGAACTCTCCTTTCTTAATGGCCCAGAAGAAGATCTTTCCAGAACATAACATAGCCGAAGTTCATTAAGGGCATTCAGCCAAACTTGAATAGACTTTATCAACTTATTAGACTGCACGAATATATGCTCCTGAACCTGCAGATTAAACCAAGGAAAAATTCCAATTTGGTGTTTTCAACTAAGATCACAGGCAATAATGACAAGAAAAACATCAAAATACCAGGCATTAACATCTAAAACTAACCCAAAGTGAATTTAGAAACAGTTCCAACATAGTCTATCTGTAAAATCATACCTAAGGGGAAAAAAAACACTTAATGGGCTATAAGCAACAGAAACAAGAGTGAGACTGTCAAGAAGAAACTTACAACTGAAAGATGGCATAACAGAAAACAAAACTAAAGCAGCAAAACACTCCTTTTGTAAAATTTATATCAATGATGAATGACAGCAGGTTGGTCAATTGCACAGCAAAAAGCTATATCTCATGCATTCATTACATGCATCCATGTATACCATCCTTAGTATCCAACAACACTTCACCTACCTGCCATTTATTCTCTATAATTCATGCTTCCTTGTCCACAAGAAAATCCAATGAATTAGATTTCTCCAAAAAATATGCAAAAGACTTTCATCTTGTTCCTAAAAGAGCCACATTACTCAAAATGTGTTTATTTGACACCTTCAGGCCCTGTTTGGCATTAATGTGGGAGAGACCTTTTGGCCTAAAAGTTACATTTCACCCTCAGCTCAATGCCAAATGGGTTGGCTTTCGAATCAAAAAGCCTGGTTTCCAGACGGCAATGCAACAGGTGCTTTTGCAGAGAAAAGCTGTAGTTTGTTACTAAAATTAATTTTTTTTATCCTCATATCTATAATCTTTTATTACCCCATGCACATGTTCAAGGACATTTTAATTCATCAAAGCACCTTTTAACATCAACGCCAAAGACTTAAAACTCTTAACCATGCTACTTCTCAAAGAAATTTCAAATACATTTTTCAGTCCAGGCATTTCCTCACAGCAACAGCAATACCAAACTAGCCCTCAATTTGCTTTTGCAACAACTTATTCACTATTATAAACAACAGCATCAAAATGCTTGAGCTTGAGTATTAAGAACTAAAAATCACATGTCATGCATAACCTTGTTGTAAGTTTTTTTAAATATTTATTTTTACTAAATAGAAAACACAGCATACCTACTTCGTACGCTAATGCTGACTCCAAAAAAGTAAAAAGATTGTTGATACTCTACTAAGCTAATCCATTCTTAGAGCAAATGCCTCCCCTAATGACAGAATGAAGCAGCAAGCAAATACACGAAGGAGCAAAAAGGAAAACCTTGGCCCAAAAAAGCAGACAGGAAAATTAGTAAAATATCAATCTCGTTTAAGAAAAACGCCTGTTAAAACTTTAATAGGCAACCTGGTAAGAAATCAACTTCTGAATATTAACATCAACATCCTTTCTTCCAGCTAAATTGACAACAACACTGGGCAACAGAAGCTCAGCAACTTCCGGTTTCAGCAGTACAACATCCTGACATAATCTGAACATAGCACATTAAGCAATTAGGAATTTGAGCACACTATCGAGGGAATGAAATCAGAATTATGAATTATTAAGGTTGCATTTCAGAACCTAAATTTGGATATTCAATTTTAAGATTTTCAAACTTTTTGATTTATGATTCACGAATTTGAAATCCTTGGTTTGAATAAACATAGGATAGATTTAAAACGATCTTATATTTGGGAAGAAAGAAATTTTTATTGGATGAATCGGACAAATGCATACCTAAAAAAGTTATTTGAAACCATAGATGTGGATTTTTAAAAAATCCTAGTGGGTCAAAATCAAAGTCAGCATTTTAATACAGTCCCACAACCAGATATTTAGATTTTATAATCCAAATATCACTAATGCAGATTCCCAGTCGTACCATAATACTTTTCTTGAGATGCATGAAAATAGTACCTTAGGATCACATCATTGCAGTGGCCAACCAATGAGTATACAAGTGGACATATCCACATCTCAAAAGTTTTACCATGCGTCACCCAAGTGGTAGACTTCTCCAGAAAAATGTCTTCAGCTGTAATGACGTATAATGAGTCATTAGACATATAATGGCTAAAGATCTTAGATATATGAAAACCGACAGCAAATTTATATTACTATCTAGAAAAGATAAATCAAGCAAAATGCTCTAAGTTCTAACAAAAATTGAAAATGGTAGCTTCAGCTAACCAAAACACAAGGCACCACAAATTTTAGGTCCCTACAAGGCATAATAACATGTTCGTCCTACTTTTAGCCTAAAACTTATTAATAGCATGATTTGGAATCTACCTGTCCTAAAGCATACTCCCTTAGTTGTTTTCTTTACAATTACACTTCATTTTTCATGTTAATAACACTTCTCTTGCTGAAAAAAAAAGTTTGTTTGCATTTTACAAAAGTGATAAATAATCATCCAATGCCCCAAATCAAAGCTTACAATGATGACAACAATCAATTTCTTCATGTCTGAGGAAGTCTAAACTGTAGACAAGAAATATATAATAACAATAATAAACCTACAAGACAGGATCCATTCAACATGCAAAGCACACTTAAACTTTTTTAAACTGATTGATGCACTACCTTTAAACTTCTTTTCCAAATCCATTAACAACTTTTCCACCACCTCAAAGTTATTGCCATTAGAGTGAACCTGCAACAGAGGAAGACCATTACTTAAACCTATGAGAAGGAAGATCTGTACAAAATATTCATCAAATAAAATATACTTATCAGGATAAAGAAAGGGACATATAATTATTGGGGAATCTGTCGATATTTCAGATTCAATCTTCTTGTTCCTAGGAATGAATTAATATTCCATTTCTTTCTACATAAAGAGAAACGTTTACTTCAAGTTGCAACCTAAGAGCCTTTTTCAACATCGTATCTTTTTTTTATTCCAGAACACAAGAAGATCCTGCTAAAAGGACACCACTCTATTCTATTCTAGTTAACTTGTACGCAATGGTAACATGTACATATGGCACAGTATCTAAGACATGACAATATTCAAACTACATGTATCTCTAACAAAAGCAATTCCGCAAATCGTATCTGATAGAAGACAACCCAAGCTTTAGCTCAGCGACACCTTCTGGTGACTCCTAATTAAATACCGGGTCTAGAACAGATTCAAGTCCAAACATCCTCATCTAGCCAGGCAGAGTTAGATGGTGCAGGGAGGCTTTTCGTGGCCAGTTTAGGGTTTACACAATATCGAAAAATAACAACCTTCTAGTTTGACAGAAATTTCAACTTGGATATAACTTTCAACCATCTAAGACATGCCATATTCAACCTAAACAATGAAACTGATGTAGATGGAAATCTTATAAAAGTCAGCTATCCCGGTGGAAACGTTGCCACAATAAGATTCCAAATAACCATGCTAAAGTGAATTAAAATCAAGTGAAAATGTGTTGTTCCTATCCTCAATCATAATTTTGAGGGACTTCTAACATTTCGAATTAAACAGCATAACAAGCAAACAAAAAAGAGAACAGAATACTTACCTCAATCAGAGATCTTTCATATGAATCAAATGATAACATAGCTTTTTGACCCCTTTCAGTTGACAGTATTCCCTATAGGGGAAGGGAGAGGTGCAGGAAAGGAAATCAACAAGATTCATTTTTTACCATCAAAGAAAATTAAAGATAGAGGGAGAGAGAACACATAAAAGAAAGACTAATCAAAGGAGCCAGATATGAGAGGAAAGACAATAAATTAGAGTGATTCTTTCCCATAAAAACAAGTAAAATGAGATAAGCAACTCTTTTATGAGAATTAGATCCAAGACAATTATTTTAGTGAACTTACCCTCACCAAATATTTCAGTATCTTAACAAGACTACAAACTTTTCCCCGGAATTTTCCACTCAGAAATCATTTGATCAAGTTTATAAGTGCATCAGCAGTTAATGTTTTCACGTAACAAAGACATATTTTCATTTTTTTAAGATTAAAATTATTTTTGTTGACAATAACCAGGTTTATAAGATTTACGCTCTCATTACTGGTTACCTAGTCAAAAAAATGCTGGCTAACAAAAAAAAAAAAAGTACATTTAATAGAACTTAAAAATGGAAACTTTACCATAAGGCAAAGGCAAACAGATCTTTATGCACTCACCCGAAGAGTTTGTGACGTTATATCAACTATTTTAACAGAATCATCCATTAAGAATTTCTTCAAAACTTTCAAAAGTGCAATTAGAAGCTCTTCAGATATGCCAGTACCCATGGAAAACAATATTTCAGAAGCACCTTTATCACCTATGGGTCCACAAACATGCATATTGTAGGAGTCTCCAGGGAGATGGAAAACAACAGAGTATGGATCACCAATGCCAACCTAAAACCACAATCAAGTAGGGGTAAATCATGTAAACTCTCAAATAAAGCATCAGAAAATGGGGTAAGCAAAACTAATATAAATACCCTGGATATAAAATCAGACACCAGTCCTCTAATCCTATTTGTATCATCTGAGGCACACATGCGAACAAGTGTCCAAACTGCATGGACAATTTCCCCATCACCATGCCAATACGTATCATCCACAAATTCTTTAGTCCTCTTTCCCCCCTGAAATGGTCCCGCTGCAAGTAGCTTCTTGTGCAGTGCTTGGAGACTGCAAAGGCCAAGAAACATAAAGCATCTTAAGAGAAACATCATATCAGAAGACTCCATTCACAATCTAGAAAACTACAGCTTTAAGCATTTTGAAAACAATCAATTCATGAATTCTAACTTCCAAAAGTCTAGGGAGTGATTTAACATTAAGAGGCTTTTTTTTTTTTCTTCATTTTTGCATCTCCATGCTAACTTTACTACCGAAGCTGTTTATATAAGCTCCAATATGAAGAAGCAAGAGCATGGAAATGTCAGTTTTGAAACTACAATCACCTCCACGAAAGTAATCTTGGCGGAAGGTAGCAGGACCTCTTCACAAACTGAAAAAACCAAGCAGGAGAAAAAGGGGGAAAAGGAACAGGAAAATTATGGTGAGGAAACCATTCAACCATACAATAATACAAATGATTTAGCTTGAATTCAGTCTTACCTTCAATAAATGATCTCTTGGAGAGTACGCTCGGCACAAATCCTGGTGGAAGTTTCTTATTCCTTCAAAGATATCTATTTCAGGAAAGGGTTCCAATTCCTGAAAAAGGATAATCCATAAATAAAGTTAAAGGATCTAGCTTCCACAAGTTCAAAAGAGAACCATAAAACTGTATGCCTCTTTACTAGGCAAAGAAATCATTAAAAACAATATCACATATGCATCCAGAAACTTCATAAAAGTCCACTTAAAGTATAATAACAAGAGCCTCCACTCTACAGTAAGAAGCCAAAGAAACATACTCTTATATAATCATACAGCGATGGATCAGAATCCACTGTTAGCTCAAGGAGCAAAGACAAAACTTGGGATGATACAGATGCAGAAGGCTGTCCATCAGCTTCGTGAGGAATGCAACAAGCCACCAACTTTGATACCAAAAACTGCAGAAGGAAACAAGTTCAGAACAGAGATTATTCATCAAGTTAATAAATTGTAAATTTTATAAGTGTTCAGAAAATAAAAAAGACCTGGAGTTGTTCACCAAGAACACCAACAATTTCCTCAGATGGATTGCTTTTAAAAGTTTTGAGTAATGCAGAAATTATACGACAGCATTGATCTTGTAGAAAATGAGAACCAATAAATTGCCCGATCAAATTGAAAAGATAACTGCATTAACTCAAGAAGGATTCAAATGAGAATTCAATTCATTACAGCACAGAAGTTTAAATAATAACTGCACAAGCTGAAACTAGCATGTATCGCAGACTGAAATTCCTCCTAAATCTCAAAGACATTTCCGGAAAGCCAAGCTCCAAAAACCTAACAACTAAAATCAGCCAAAGATAGCTGAGAGAAATTAACCTTCCATGCAACCCAATTGTTGGACACTAAAAGAATCCAAAGAAAAGATCAAACTACAAAAAATAAATAAATAAAAACCCTCAAATTGATAAACATCAATCAATATAGGTAAAATTGTCTTTGAAAAAGTCCACAAACATTCTGCAATGAAACTCAGAAGGGGGGATGCTTTAAACAAACAAATAGAAATTTGGGACACAAGGCAATAATCTAGAAGATGAAAGACATTTGTCTAAACATCCTAAAATGGAAATCAACTCAACATAAGGATTCTAAAACTGTATTCACTATTAAATCCAGAGATAAAGTTACATGTCCAGAGAATAAAAGAAAATATAAAAATTAACACGCATCCTCAATCCACAATTAACCAGATAACCAATATTTACATTGTGATATGTAATTGTTTACAACAAGAAAGGGGAATTACACATAAATTTGACCCCTAATTCCTTCCTAGTCCTAATGTGACCTTCATTCATTGTATTCATAACTTACAAGTAGACACTACAAACACAGCTAATCACAACCATCAAGTGTTTTAAATAAAATGAATCTTCAAAATTCTTCTGATTGAACACGAACAAAGTAAAAAAAAAAAATTAAACATATAATAACTACACAGTATATGCAACCTGTTAAAAAAAAGCATAGGGCAAGTTAAACCGATCCCAAAAACAAAAACTTAGAAGCTCATGCCGATGTCTAAATACATGCACATGTATAACATTAATCAAAGTCATTAAATCTCTGATCACAACTCACTTGGAAGTGCTTGAAAGAGCAGCTCTATGATCAAGAATAGTTATAAGCACCTCTACTGAAGCTAACCGATTACATCTGTGCCTGTGATGAACAGCTGCTGCAATTTTGTAATGTATTTCCGTGATAAACTGTAAATCACAATAAATGTGAGAAAATGACAGAAATTAAAGAAGACTATTCATTGAAAGATTCTTAAATAGAAATTCTTAATATAAGAAAAGTATAATCACCATGAAAACTCTGTCAGGGCGAAAAATGTTAATCTTGTCAATAACACTAAGACTTGCACAGCGATCATCCCTACATGAGTAGAAGGAGAATATGTTTTTCATTTAAAAAAAAAAAAAAGCTGACATAATGAAGAATAAATAAAAAGCAAACTGAAGGTAACACACATTTCCAAGAATCCATCAACAACTGTTTGTATTGCGCATGCAACAGTATCCCTGGAGAAAAAAGGGATTATAGGATCCGATGCACAAGATGCAAGAGAAAGAATATGGCTGACAATAGACACCTACAAATGCACAAAAAAGGGGAAAACGCCAAACGTTAGAGTTGATGTGGTCCTGATCATACACGAATATAAAATCTAGGTCCTCAAATATAAAACGGCTTATAATAAATAAGGCTTCATAAATGGAACTCAGCGTAAATGGACGCATGATTCAAATGCTATAAATGCACAATAAAAGGAGCTACATGTGTGAACCATAAGCCAACACTCCAGGAAAACACCATCCAAATGAATTAACTTAGTTTACTCTCATTTGAAAATGCTCTTTGAAGTCCTCAATACATATATGTTACTTATAAGACTCTCCCAAAAGAATGTCAAATGCTCCTAAACCTTTGGCATAACAGCATCCTTTCATACAAGAGTATTTTCTAAGATTCAGTAGTCTCAACCGTCATTATCCCACGTCATCTGTGGCATCAGTTTGTCACAGCCTTCTATGCAAGTTGCAACTCTCCACCTAATATCAGTTTGTTTTACTTTTGAGCACACAGTATGGTACAGTGCCTAGGTTGTTTGGTGCCTATTTGTTATGTTAATTGTCATTTACTCTCTATTCACAATAAACCCAATTGGCTTTTAATTATCACTATTAAGACCTAGATATGTAGATGAGTATAAAACAGCGTTATCCCACATCATATAAGTTTTTCAGTGTGTTGTGGCCATATATTCAAGAAGGCACCCTCTTCCTGTTACCAATCGGTTCTAGAATGGATGCAGTGAGAAAACGTTACTAACAAATGCATATTACAATAACAAAGATAACAAAAATTTTCATGAAGTGATCCTGCACAGTCAAACTTAATTATATGCCAAAACCAAACGTACAAAGGTTCTCCACCTAATTCTGTTATCACACTCAAACCGTTAGATTTATCTAAACCAATAAGGAACATACCATATTTTTCTTGATGAGTTTATCTCTTTCACCCTCAGAAATCTCAGCCAAATGCAAAATAGAATTCTGAAGAACCATAGCTCCCTTCTCAAAACCAGAGCTCTTGCTGCAATGCAGTGTCATACAAACTGAAAAAATCGGCACAAAATGATCCTTAACCAGAACAGGCAAAGGTAGGCCAGCAATCTGAAATCAGCTAAACATGCTAGGTTAGAACAAAATATAGCATGTAAGTACAAAAGAGAATAGATGACATTAAAAGACCAATATCTATAAAACAAAACATAAATCTGATTGACCAAATACCATCTATAAACCCTAATTTCTTGCTAAAGGGAAGACAATATTGATTAGTGATATTTACCTAAGATTTCTACTTAGATGTAAGCATAAACCTTAAAAGTTCTTTATATACTCAAACCAGAAAGGTGATAGGACAAGGAATTTGCTCCTACCTTAGCAACCCAATTTAGGTTAGAGTTGTCCTCATGCAGAACTAGAGCTGGAAGAAGCCAATCAAAACAATATTGCAAGAAATAACTAGGTTCAGCATCTGATACAAGAAGTTGTCGTATCTGCAAAAAAAACCCACCAATGATCAGAGAATGTTTAGATTCAGAAGGGAAAAAAAAGAAGTGAAAAATGGGAAAAGGATCATTATTGCATATAAAAAATTATGCACATATGCAAATAAACATCCAGAACATGCATTTCACGTTTAATAATTGAAAGCAAATCAAGTAACCCTAACATCAAGATGTTAGACAAGTTTACAACACAGAATTAACGTGACTTAGCCATGTAACTGGGTGAATTAACATACAAGATACGAGAAAGAGAAATACCAAACCAAGCTGGCTTAGTAAAATTTAGCAACATTTTTAAAGAACATGAAAACTATTGCCTTTTGAATATTTTAAAGATTTTTTAAACCTACTGTATCTAACAGCAAAAATGATGCTAGAACTACAAACCAATACAACATAGGAATTGTGAAAAAAATACTTGATTGCTACAAAAGACACCACTTATTGTGTTTTGTTCAATCAGAACAGAAACCAATAAGAAGCCAACAGGCAAGTTACCTCAACAAGCGCAGCTATGCTGATACCACAAGCAACCCAGCAAAATAGAATGGATCCAATGAGTTCTTCCAAGTACTGCAGAGGGAAAAAAAATTCTGCAAAGTTAAAGCCCAATGAAGGTTCCAATAGTTCAGAAATTCAATAACTTCCGGTAATGAAACCCCAGAAAGCATACAGATCCTTCCACCGAAATGCTTAAAATAAAATGGGATACATTAAAGAGGCATTTACACAGGTAGAACCTCCTCACAGAATATAGATGTCCATCACTGCTTCATGTGAACAATCACATTTCATCAAAAGCAAGGAAGTCTGCTCACCTTCATTCTTGACATATACTGTAGCTTTCTCGATAGATTATCAAGTGCTGCATTTACTAATTCCCTGCAGCAAAAAGATTACCGGTCAAAGGAACAAAACAATGTTAGTAAAAATTGCAAGAAGAGCTAGAATATTGTACCTCTGACAAGGATCAATGGCAGAAACTGCACATATCATGAAAACCGCCTGCACATTAAATGAATACATCCATTAAGTCTTTCTAAATTGCAAATTTAGCCTATTCAATCCCTTACAGATGATTCAGCAAGTGCAAGTGCTATGGTAAGAGGCCAAAATCACATATCACACCTCTAATTCAATTTTCTCACTGTGCAAAGCAAGCTGCATAAGGGTAATAATGACAGTTTCAACTTTTGGACGGGGTTGTGGACCAACAGCAAGAACTTCCCTAGCTGTAACAAGTTTTTCTTGGGAGTAAAACACCAACTCAATGCCAAAGTTAGAACTGCAAAAACAACCCAGGAAGTATTACAATCTGATGTGTTAATTGTTTATCCTCAAGGATCACTGTAGTACATGTTAATGGACAGAGAAAAATAGATTGAAGAGAACTAGAGAACCTATATATAATAGCATGCCTTAATTAAAGTATAAAGTAAATGAGACTAATACCCTTCGCAATAATTCCTTAACAGATGCCATATAACATAGAACTAGAAAGTGCATGGGGAATTTTTTTTTTCTTTAGTTGATTTACACGAAAATTTTACTTTTTAACAGTAATGCTAATATTCATAAATGAACAAGGATGCTTAGAAGACTGTTTTCAACAGCGTCCCTTCATTATTAAGTGTAGTCAGCTTAAAACTTCATCAAACCTTTGCCCATTATAAACAACCCCATATCTTCGAATGAAGAATTTGTGCTGACAACAATTTAGGGCAAAAAAAAACACTAGCATACAACATACAACACTATACAGGATAAAAACCCTAAAAAGAAGATGGATTTTTTCCAACAAGTGCTCTTAGGGCACTTTTTAAGGTGCTATTTATGAAAATAAGTTCACATTACAAGCAATAGTTAACTAGTGACAGATAATGTGACGATGTCCAATGAATTGAATGAAAATATTTCTCAGAAAAACTTGTTAGTAAAGGCCAAGTAAATTTCCAGAAACTACAAATCCAAGGCTGGGTAAAAACTAACCATGGAACAAAAGCTACTAAATGACTAAATCATCAAGAGAAAACAAGTTGATTGTTGAACAAAATTTAGAAAAGCTAGAAAGGTATCTTCCTAGATAAAGAACCTGCAGCAGATGGTCCATTATTCGGACATTCTTATGCACATAGTATGTCATAATTTTATTTTTGCACAAGAAGTTTCTTAAGGTACGTACAATTGCCTAAGCTGCAACATAGCAAGTTCAGAATGGGCCTTAAACATCAAAGGCCCTTCCATGAGAAAATACCTGCTGAGTTCTGGTCAATGCCTAAAAAATAACCTGAAACTGTTAACTATGTGACAACAGCCTCATCAGTATCACCAACAACACCAGCACTTCTTGGAACATCACATAAAAGAATAAAGTTGGAGATGCCACTTCCCAATCATTGAAATACCCCCCCCCCCCACAAACATTGAAAGTAAATGAACACTCCCCTGAATTATCATTGCAGCAAGCAAAAATACCACCAACAGAAATCTAAATATCCACCACACAAGCAAGCCCGAAGGCTACGTTCAAGTTCCAAGAATTTATAACCCCATTTAATTTATATTTACACTTAATACCATGGATAATTCAAGTTCCCTTAATTAACATCAACTCGACCACCAAGTAAAGTTCCAAAAAATTTTAGGATTTCCATCTATGTTCAGTTTCAAAAATCCATCAGAAGTACAAAGAAAACATTGTTAGACAATCTCAAAACTAAAAAGCAAATTAAAGATGAAGATTTCTAAAAAGCATAATCACTTTGGTCAATATAGTTTTGCTCGGAGCCGACATCACCCAAGCACAAAGCAGGAAAGTTTATCAATGTAGACAACAAATATACTGATAGAGGCCAAAATGTGGATGGGGTAGAGATCCAACACATAATTTATCTAAAGTTAAAGTATTAATAAACAGACAGCATTATTGAAAATAAAGAGGACACCTTTTACTTGCATGGCACAAACAAGAGCAAATTAAATAAAAAGTTAATATGGATCATAATAGTAACTAAATATGCATATGTGTATCCACAAAGGAGAAAAGAAGCGGTTCGTCATTGAGAAAGTATCACCACGTCTAAAACAAAGACAATATATAAGGACAATGATGTCTATCATATCATTATGGTGCTTAAACACAGCAATATACAGATGAAGATAAAAATGTCAACAACAGCAACGATAGAGAACTTCACCAGCACTAATACCTATGCTTTTCAACTAAAAGCAAAACAATTTGGTAGCATTTGGTTGCAAAAATCAGGTTCATTTTCGTTTTCATTCCCTTGAGAAATGGAAAACAAAAGTGAAATGGTTTTTTTTTATTTGGCCATTTGGAGAACGGGAATTCTAACTCTGCTATTTCAGTAGAGGGAGCACACACCAACCAATGGAGCCAAATGCTCAAGTGCGAGTGAAAACATGTTTAGGAATTGAAAATAAAAATACTTTTTAAAAAATAAAAATACTTTTTAAAAAACAAAAATGAAAATGGACTCAAATATGGGAAAAAAAAAAAAAAAGGCCATTTTCAAATGAAAACATTGGATATTCCTCCTTTTTTTGATTATTGATTGCAAATTAAGAACCTGTCCCATATCTGAAAATTTTTTGAAACCATTACATTTTTCATAATCAGAAGTCATTAATATATTAATTATTTCCATAGTCATTTCCGTATTTTACTTTTCTTCAGATATATTTGGGATCTTGAATTATATACAATCTCTTTTGTCTCTTGCAACTCAAATCTCTGTTACAACAGATTATGAAATTGATAAAAAAAGTTGAGAAATTTAAAATCAAATGTAAGGGATAATACCATTGGATATTTGCTTTATTTATTTAATCATTCTTTTTCTAAAAAAATAACTATAATGAGATCAAACATATTTCACCATTTGCCATTTCAGAAAGTAAATTTTATTTCCATTTGCAAACACATTTTCTAGGGAAAAAAAAAGAAAACAAAAACAGATTTTCAGAAAAAGAAAAGAAAATAAAAATAAAAATAATTCTCAAACCAAATAGCGCCTTAATATTTGTAGAATCAAAATAATAGAAATAAAAGGTAAAATCATTGGCATGCTAGAACAACGTTGAAACATAAGAACTATTGAAGTGTTAATACAAAACCCACATCTATTAGGTTGTGGCTATTAGTCATATAAATATAACAAAAGCCTCTCCCCCCTTTTGTTAATTAGTTTTAGCTTGTATGCCCATTTAGCATGGATAGCATACATACGTCCATGCAGGATAAAAGAAGGGGAAAGTCATTGAGAAAATTTACACCACGTCGAAAGCTAAGACAATATGTAAAGACGATGATGTCTATCATATCATTATGGTGCTTAATCAAAAATCATATAGAGATGAAACAACAACTGCAACAATAGAAAACTTTACAAGCATTAAACTAAAACTTTTCAACTAAAAGCAAAGCACTTAATAATTGTAGATTCAGAATAGCAATAATTTGCTTGCGCATTAAAACAAAGTTGAAACTTAAAAAACATTGAAGCGGTGGATGAAAATCCCACATGTTAAATTGGGGGTATCTTCAGCACATAAATATAATAAGGGCCTCTACACCTATTGCTAATTGGTTTTAGGTTCGATACGCCTCTCAAAATTTAACATGATGTGAGAGCAGGATTGGCCCCCATTCATTAGTTCACAAGTCATAAGCCTATTATGCCTACGATGCGAAATTCATGTCCAAAGATAGGTCCGTTATGACTACACGTGAAGTTCATATCACGTGAGAGGTCCATTGTCCCTATACATGAGGCCAAGTGTTGAACTGGTCATAAAAAGAAATCCCACATTTGTTGAATTGGGGGTATCCTGGGCACATAAATATGACAAGGGCCTCTCCACCTACTGCCAATTCGCTTTAGGTGGAAGTCTATATTATCGTTTAACAAGAACTAACCATCATAATATGACATATTCCGACAAACAAATTAAGAAAGCCAGTGGTTAGCTGAGCCTCTCACAAAATTAAATACATTTCAAGAAACTCACCAAATATCATGAAAGAGCTCTCCATGGCCATCCCAGGTCTGGAATAGTACACCAATGCGCCTACTTAGAAAGAACCTAACTCGATAGTCAGGATCTTGGAGCATGGAAAGCAGCTTCGCAATCATTGTCTGTAAATAGTTATGAATCAGCAAAAATGCACCATATAGTGACATGCAGACAGAGAAAGAGAAACTGAATCAGTTTGTCCAATTTAAATAGTTTTCAACAGGGATAAAATTTCTCTCTGATGTTCTAAAACTAAGAGAAAGTGATGAAAACTAGAACCACAAAAAATTGAACAAGGAATTGAACTGCTCCTAAAATAACATGTGTCCAGGAAGCAGAAGTACTTTAGACGCATGTTTATGTCCCAGAATGTATATAATTAAATGTGATTTTCCTTTTAAATAAAACAGCACACTAGATGCCTAATTAAAGTGATTCGGAATGTTTCTCATCTAGAAGAGAGTGTATCCTTAGAGTGCCGATGACCTAAAAGTTTTTAGATTTTCCATATCATATATACATAAACAAAATCATATCAGCACTAAATTTTTGTCTCCTACGTTTAATATTTCATTTTAGCCGGTGCATGTACTTTTCTGTCCAATCTGACACTGGAAAGCATGAGGCACTGTATAACGGAAGGATCCAAAAATAATCACCTGGCCAATCTCGGGACTGAGTAAAATAAAATTGCATATGCAGTCAATTAGTTTGACACGACCAAACCAGTCAAGAAGATCAAATTCTGCAACTTTGCTGACCAGCTCTCCAAGATACATCAAGGACTGCAATACAATATCAAGCAAAAACAAAATGGTTGGGACATATCAACATAATGAAGAAAAGTTTTGAAATATATATTATGTTTTGCAGCAAAGGGAACCAATCTTTGAAAACACAATTACAGATATGGAGTTGGAAACCTTGTCAAAGCAGCAAGCCCAAAATAAGCAGAGTATTCATGTCACTTGATGAGAGCACATTGCTACAACCAGTGTTTATGGCACCAGAAAAGGTGAACATAGCAGTTTGTAATCAAAATACAATACCTTTACATGACAATTTTCATCCAAAGTGAGAACTGACACCATGTTAAAGTCTCATTCATTATGATGCATATAAATTTACACACAGAAGCTAATAAGAGCAGGCTAGCAACCAGAATAAATGAGCTCATTCATTTTGCATTGATTTGTACAACATTTTGAAAATTCAGAGCCTGGTTTAAAGTTAGGTATACCGATCATAACTGAAAACTTCCCAGGTCGCTTCGTAAACAGCTTAAAACCCATAAAATAATGATTTCTCCTTTGATCAACCAATGGAGAGAACAGGTTCAAAATTCTGTAAATTTTCATCTTTTTCAGGCTTCTCACCATCTATAAATGCAGTTTTTATTTCTGCAGAAACCAACCACCTTCTTCATGCATCAGATGACAGCTAACGCTAGGCTTACCACAACAATAGAGGTGGCACTCGCACTAGTTGCAGCAAGGCAGATAGGCTCATTTCAGGTTCTCATTTCAGGTTGCTTCGGGTGTTCAGGTTTCAATTGGTAATCTTTTCATGTCAATTTCGATTGGCTTTTACATTTACTACTCTGCTAGCAAATAGAAATCAAATTCAAGTCCAGCTTGTACTTGATTTTAGGTCAACATAGTTCAGGATCGGTTTGGTCTAGAAACAGCTTAAAATATCTTAAATTCAACATAATACAAGGCTGAATAATTATCCATTAATCAATGAATATTTGACACAAATCCACATCAGGTGCACTATTCAAATTGTGGATGTATTAATCTTGAGGCAAAACTAGTAATTCACCTGAAATTCCAACTCTTACACAGATATTAAAACAACAATCATTGTATTTTCACATCAAGCATATAAAGCCAATTACAAAGAATAAACAAGAAACATAAAATAACATTCTGAAGCACCTGTTTAGCTTCTCTTTCTTCCAAAGCTACGGCACCATGTTTATCCTTTCCAGTGTCCAAAGATAGTAGAGTATCAAGCAAACAACCAATAGCAGCTACAACGTTAAAACTATCAAGCTTCAGACTAACTTGCACTCTGATCCTGTTATTTATTAAATTGACCTGGAGCAAAAGAAGAATGTTAGAACAATGGACAAGATTTAAAAAAAAAAAAAAAACAACTACCAAAAAGGCATGTGCATTAAACAGGCTGCGATTGTTTCTATTACAAATACTTTTCCAGAAAATCCAGATTAAATTATACGAAATCATCAGAGAGACATTTTTCATACCAGATCTGTCAGCTTTGAAGAATATAATGAGTGGAGATGTCGAGGAAGATTGCACAAAATAATCACATACACCTGAATGCATTGAAAAGTTAAATTAGAATAAAAAGGATAAAAACATTTAAATGCATACAATGCAGGATGTAAGACATGCAGCATAAGAATACTAACTTATTGCATACCTTCAAGTCAAGTTCTTTTTCCATGAGGTTCAATAGGACATCCCATGTTTTATCGTGTAAGACTGAGAAAAAACTTGAGATTAGCGAAACCATACCCAACTTCCACTTCACTGTAGAGAAAGATCCAGCAGTGGGGGTTTTTCCACAAGATGTCTGAATATTTACATCTTTATCATCCTCATTCACATCCAACTCCATGTCCATGATCCGACTTTTATTGCTATCAGCTTGGTTTGAAATTTGTATAGAAGAATCAGATCCAGAAGAATCTGATGCCAATATCTCAGACCGAAGGTTAGTTACACTTTCAATATATTCATCATACAGTTTAGCGAATGCATTGAGAAGCCTATGCAGGGATTCTTTTACAGCATCATAAATTACTAAATCCAGGGCATCTCCATCTCTCCTTTGTGTGAAAAGTGGGCCAAGAACAAAGCTTTTAAATGAAGCTACAATAGCACTTTTTTGGTTAAAGCTGGAAGTAAAGCCCAAAAATCCAAGATATCTGGAGCCATTTTTGCTATCTTGGATTACATTAACAGCATAATTCAGCAAGTCTAACAAACAGTGGCCCAATTTTGAAAGAAATGGTGAAACTTCTTTTCTATTCCTGGCAGAAACAATCCATACAAATCAATTAATAAAAAAGTGAAAGAAGGAAAAAATGATGGGAAAAGATCAGTAGTAAAAAACTGAGTTTAAAAATCTGAACTGCAAATAAAACAAGAAATAGGCATAGACTTATAAAGAAGCAAGAAATGCCATGGCCAGCACCCGCTATAACCAATCCAGTCAAATTCCACTCAAATGTCATTCTCATTTTACAAACATAAACTTGTCAGCAACCATAAAATCTACAGTCCAACAAAGTGAAAGCCCAAACAAGAGAGGCACCTGCCACGGAGAAAACTTAGAAAGAGAACAAAGAAAAATCGACTAGAACACAATCAGGGAAACTTCAAGAAATTATTTGCTCAACAGAAGAACTTACAGATAAGACTGATTAGCATAAAAGTATTAACTCAACTAACAAATAACCAAGCATCTCAATAGAAGAAAAGTTAAAAACAAAATGGTCATTTCCATAATAGACAAAGCCAAACAAAAACGTTTACTGGAAAAAATGCAAAAATTTTGCCACCAAAGTTAGCTGTCTACCATAGTTAATGAGCGAAAACAGAAACTTAATTGAATTAGAGCAGGTGTGGGAAAGCCTATCCACCTAGTTTCCAGTGGGCTAGATTCATAATTTTAAAACTATAAAATGGACATTACTTCTACTGAAATTAGTGAGGATGTTGTCTTAAATAGAACATACTTGGAGACTATGACCCACATAACCAACCATCCATAGTAGAAAATCACTTTGTTTGTTGTTGAGATATTAAGATTCTTCTTGTGGGGATCAAGGCTTAAAGTTCAACCACTTCTTCTCGGCCGCATATGTAGGAAAGTTTCAAGATTTTGGGGCCTTGTCATTTGGTGAAATGGGACACTAAGTTGCAGGAAAATCTAGTGGACATATATTTTTACAGTCATAGGCTGTGGACTCAGGTGTTGGTTCAATGGTAGGACAAGGTTCTAGAATTTTGAGGAATAGGTTCGGGGATCGAAGATTTAAGAAAGGTTTAATTTGAAGGATGCAACAGCAGTGAGACTAGACAGAACATTGATAAAGAAGAATGAGAACAATTAGAGAAATCAATGAACTGGATGGGTTATATAACCAACAAGGCAACCATGCCCTCAAGGAGCCAACCAAATGAAAACATGAGATTGGAACTTAGAGAAGCTCCTAACAATTCCTTCACTTTCAAGTACATAGACTCCTAAATATGGAATTACATACATAAAATATTATTAGAAATTCCTAGAAACAGTAGATTCTACCAAATTACCAAAACTACGATCCAGAATTTTAAGTATGCCGTCCTAGAAAAATGATTTAAATTGCTTGAACTAACATTGCATTAATTAAAACCCACTCAGAAAAAACTTATTTATTACATGAGAACCTAATAATAAGTTTTAATCTCTAAAAGCTCAAACCCCATGCAAGTTTGTTGCGCTTCTATGGACCTAGCACAGTCCACCATATATGTTGCATTTAAAAATTGTTTTGACATAGCACATTCCACCATATGTGTTGCACTGAAACTTAATTATTAAATAAAATATAAAATAATGCATGATTGAATCTGCTGCCAGGTCAAAAGGCCTTTGATATTATACAAAGGAATCACTAGACCTAAAGGCTTATGATTCAGGGAGAAAGACAACGAACATGTTTTAGTTTCTGCAACACGTAACTTAAAATAAGTAATTCCTACTTCATGGCTGCATTATGAACAAACAAAAAGAAGCAGCAAACAAAAAGCCGATCAAGACTAGTTTTAAGAAGATAATACCAACCTTGTTAAATATAATCCATATATTAAATTGCATAGTAAAGCACATACGAAGAAGATATCAGACAAAGGCTTCTCTTCAACCTTGAGATCTGCTAAAAGTCCCAAAATATAGGTCTCCATTTCATGCATAAGTGGCTCTCTCAACTGCCGAGGAAGACGTACACTTTGATGGAATTGAGATGGGAAAACCTGAAAGTTATCAAAATTAGCAAAACTAATAGATCATATAAACCTGAATATGAAGAATGCTTTTGACAATAACAGCCCATCACCTGAATATCTGAGTTCAAATCGATATCTGCAAGAACTTCCACAGAGCATTCAAAATTTTCAAGCTGCTTTTCGTGATCATATTCATCAATCTACAAAAATGATCCGAATTCCATGTATCAAAAGAAACAACCCTATAGTGTAAGATTATTATCCAAAGGAAAAAAAAAAAAAAAAACCTACAGTATAAGACTAAAATATCAGACCACAACAAGAAATGTGTCAACTAACACAGTATACCTTGACCCAATCATCTGCAACCTCAATAGCATCCACAAAAGAGTTTAACAGGAGAATTTCTTTGTAACACTCAGTAAAAGGCTCACAAGCAGCACAAAGAGCATAAACCGCTGCTGGCAACAACAATACCATGCGGTCATTCAGTAAGGAAGGTTCCTGCATTCCATAATAAAGAAAACCTGAGAGTTCAGAAAACAGAGTGTATCTTGCTGCAAATTGATAACTTAAAAGGTGCCAAACTAACCACAAACATGGATATAAACCTGATTACATTTTCATTCTCAACAGCCAAAAAATATACAATAAACAAAAATTCCACATAAAACAAACTTCTTGGTTCACAATTTCTGGACAGCAGAGACTTGAAAACTAGATTGCACCAAACTGAAATGCAGTTCAAACTTCAGAGAACCAACTTTATAGTTGAACTCTAAAATTGAACATTTGCATAAACCCACAAAAGACCTAGATAGCATAAAAATGGAGCACTGTTCAAATAACCAGCTTATAATTGAACTACAAAGATAGACAATTTGCATAACCCCCAAAAAAAGATCCGAGTAGGGGACGTTGACTAGCAGCAATCAACAAATGTCGAGAAAAAGATGCATATGGGAATCAAAAAATCCAGGCTATTATGTCTACTGCCAATGGCCTCAAGAGAATGATACCAAACACAAAATCACTCACCTAAATGAACCAAAAAATGTCAAAAGCAGTATGGGAAAAGACTGCGGGTATTACTGCGGGTATTACTGCTTCCACTACCAAGTGACAAGATACTTAAAAGATGAGACTCCCAGCCACATGAAATCAAGAAATTCAACCTTAGAGCAACTCCAGATCATAAAAATGTATTTCTCCTAACTCCTAAGAATTAAAGTTATTTGAGAGGAGACTCCGACAACAATTCTAGAAATCACTGCCACCAAATTAAAGAAGAATAAATCTTGGCAGCAAACAACCAAAAAGATAGCTCCCCCCTTCTCCCAAAACAGACACACTCCTTTCCACCTCTAATCTTGGCGTAAAACAAAAACATTACATTTGGTTCGCCGAATGGATTAGAGGGGAAAAGGAATAGTCAACGAATAGAATAGAAAGGGAATAGGTATTACAAAGTTTGGTTCATTGAAAGGCATAGAGGAATACTGCTAAGATATTTGGTTGATTAAAATGATGTTAATGAATAAGGAAAAGGTATAAAACAAAATGTTTTGCCCTTCAGTTTAAATAACATTTTACTTATAAAAATTTTTAATAAAATATCATTAACATACGTAAGAACATATTTTAAAATATTATATACAAATAATACATAAAAATGTATTTACAAATTTTATATTTAAAATAATATTTACAGACTTTATATTTTAATATATTATATTTATAAATATTTAAAAATAATATTGTAACTTACTATATTTAACAAATAACTTATTATATTTATTTATAATATTTTATATTTAATAATATATTAAAATTAAAAAACATTTTCAAAAATTATATTTAAAAACATTTAAAATATTATTAATTCATCTGTTCTTCTTATAAATACCCAAAATTTTTTAAAACTCATTTTTCCCTTTCTTCTCACTCTATACCTCAAGCCAAACCCAGAATCGACCACATATTTGCAGATTCCAAGGACCACCTGCTGTCATCGAGGGAGGTCCTCTTCATCCAAAATTTCCCCCTGAGCTGGTCTTTGCCCCCTCTTTTCAATTCTCCACTTAATTTTTTTTTTTTCCCTAAATCAAGCCTTAAAAGAGCAAATCTAAGAGTACAGCCTAAAAAAAAAAAATCACTTCCACCGCTCTAAAGGGGCTGATTTTTTAAGCAGGTTCTTCCCTTCTTTTCTCTTCCTTCGAAGTCCCGATGTATCCTACAATAAACCTAACCCGAAACCCAAAGATAGAAATTTTTCTCTTCTTTTCCTTTTATTTCTGCAGTGGCAGATAATGTTGCTTCAAAATTTTTGAGTATGATGCTCAATTTTTTTGGGTATTTTCGAGGTTTATTTTCTAATATTTTGATAATGAGCATTTTTTAACCAGAGTAGCATATTTTGAAAAAAAAATCTTTGAGGGTTTTTTTACTAGAAGTTGAGATTGATATTTCCAGGCTTTTTTTAATCATATTTGTTGCTCAAAAGCTTAAAATTTTAGATTTCATCTGTCAGGCTTCAATATTTTCATCTATTTGTAGGAAGAACAGTGGTGCATTTGGTTGAGAAACGAAGAAAAATCAGGTAAAAGAGGAACAGAAAGAGAACCAAAGGAAATGAAAAAAAAGGGGGGAATAGAAAAAGAAAAAAATGATATAATTGCAAATACATAAAATATGCGAGGGTAAAATCATCCTAAAAGAGTATTACTTATTCCTTGCCACCCATAATAAGCATCTGATGGGAGATCTTGGAATGGCTATTCCTTGATTTTGCAGAATACATAGGGAATGGCTATTCCATGGAACAGCTATTCCTTGCAACCGAACTTTTGCATAACTGTTCAACATTGAATAAGGGAGAAGGAATAGCCTTTCTCCCACCCCACCCCACCCCACCCCACCCAAAGGCGTTGTAAATAAGAAACAAAGACATAAAACAGCAGTCTGAAAGTTTTAATTTCTATGCTAGCTCATAAGAGCAACAACTAAAATCATAAATCAAGCAAAGTAAAGGAAAGTGGCATAGGAATCAAGGGCAAACATACATTCCAGCTCAGAGAGCCCAAAGTTGCTCTTAGAAGATATTTCCGTAAATGTAAAATGTCCCTAAGGTCACCCTGCAAAAAATCAGAAGATACTTAATAACATGACATGCAATTATTCAAAGTTCACATCATTAATATCCCAACACTCGAAAGAAAAGGGACTAAAACAGAATGCCATAGGAAATCAACCCCATTCCTAGCTCACAAAAAACAGCAATGCCTTGCAGCTTGAATTAAAAAAATTAAAAGTTTATCAATTCTAGTTTATTCAAAATTGGCAAGAAGTTTGACAAAGATCCTTTTATTAGCGTGTTTCTTTCCAAAAGAGTTGTGTAGGCAACCCTTATCTCTAGAATTTTAAGAAAAGGAAAAAAGCAAACTTCAATGCATACTGTTAAAGCGAAAATGAAACTAGTAGGTATGTGAATAAAAAAAAATATGAGATACATGAAAAATAACACACAAATATGCCAACCAGCGTGTAGAGACAGTGAAAGCAATTGTGAGGTAACAATTCAAAATCCAAAAGGAACCAGTTTAAGCCACTTACCTGAGATCCCTTCCGCGAAAAATAACATGCGATGAAGTACAGAGAACATCTGGATGGACATCAAAGCCAGACAATTAGGAAAAAGAATAACAACATCAAATAGTGGCTTGAAATCAGGTTCCCTCAAGCACAGAAATAGAGAAAGATAAAGGACAAGAATTTCAAGCATCAACTGGGATTTTTTAACCAGTCCTCTTAATCATCAGTTCAGCAGTTCAGCTTTCTCACCTACACATAACGATTCAACTTTTGTTGCTCTATTCCATTTACTTGCTATTTTAATCAACAAATCCTGAGCTTAATAATATCCACTGCAAGAAGTTATATGCATCCAGATGCAGTAGAAAAAGTTGCAATGCAACATTATATACATTATATACACAGATAACCATACATCTTAACCATATCCTTTTTTTAGAGTTGAAATTCAATACTTCATGATTGATTTCAACAGGAGACCTAGAGAATTTTACATGCTCTAGCATTAAGTTCCCTCCATTGTGAAATACCCTTAAGCCCAAAAAACTTTAGTTTTAACCGTGAAGCATGTAAATTTTATTTAACTTGTACCCTGCCAGCAAGCCTTCTTTAAATGATGACTAATATTACATGTTATGAAGAACTTTAGCAAAGACAATCGCCTAAAACAGTTTTTTAACACAAGTTGAGGTAGATATTATTCATCTTTTCATTAAAATCCCCTAAAGAAAAATATTTCCATCAAGTGAAGAGAACTTACAATGAAGGAATTCCTTTAAATAACCGAAGATCCCATACATCATGAGGCACAATACATGTTTTTGTTAAATCCTAAAGATAGAAAGCATGAGTAAACCGCATAAGAACATTCAAATAAGAAATAATAGATTAATTTTAGGGCACTTTAATTAAAACAAGATACAGCACCCTCTTACTAACTAATAGGCTATTGGCATGTAGAATAGCACTCACATTTGAAATAATGCTTCCAAGGAGAACTAGAGCAGCATCCACCTGCATGAATACAGAAATTAATATCCAAGCAGAAGCTTAAAAAGCAAGTCAAGACCAAAAGGTAGTTCCAGAAACACAGCAAATATATTTTTGGGACATAATCCTTTTAGAATTTTTGGGGCAAAAAAAAGTTATATCCAAAACAGAAATTCTCTGCCTTCTAGCATGCAGTTTAATTTTGAAATTAAAGGATTAGATGGATTTGATGGCCTTTTTTTTCCCCCTAAAAGGCCATTGGACATGAAGGATATATAAATTTCAAGTAATTCTAGTTCAAAACTCCTAGGAAACCAAATAAGACCAAAATTTAGTGAAAACGCCAATAATGGAAAAGTTGCTATTTTATGCAAAGCAAGTTCTCCACCTAATTCTAAAGGCTGAGAAATCCAATCACTAAAGTAATGGTCACAGTTCCAAATTAGAGAGATTATCCAGCATTATGATATTATGATGACAAATGACGTAGCTTAAAATTACATTGTTGAATTTAGAACTTTATAAAAGTTCAGGATACAAGTAACTAAAATGAATTGGATATTGCTATGTTATTTTTCCATAGATTGATTTACCAAGCTTCATACAAAGCAACCCTAAAGCCACGAAGGATTCCACTGGTAGAAAGTTAAAAGACTAGAGAAAAATTTTTTAAGACTCAGGAAAAAATTTTACAAAACAATAAAGTAGTTTCCCAGAACTTAAAGCAGAATCGTGGGTCAATTTATGTTTAGTATAAAATCTTTACAAAATATGTATTAAATAAACAGAATTCAAACTTCTGGGCTAAACTAAGAGAGGAAGCCCTTTTGCCCTAGTAGGTGACACAACCAAGAATAATAGGTTCAGTGGGAACTGAGCTGCAGCAGTCTGTGACCTTACAAAGCAGGCTACTCTTGATTTCCAATAATCCATCTAGACATCCAGTCATGCACCCTCCCCTTAAATCTAAAGATCTACTCTTAATTCATAAACAAACATAGCCACCAACTTTTAAGAAGAAAAAGTAGTAGAAGGCATTACATTTTTAAATTGTGGTTGTGGTCAAATTTTAAGTCGCTTCACATTTATCGGGGTTATGGATGAAACAACGGCTATAGCAGTCATTGCTGCAGTGAATTTCAAAAGTTCAAACACTTTGCTGTGAAATTAAGTAAATAATAATTATAATAAAACTCTTATTTTATCACATTCAAAATAGAAAATGACATTTAAATTCATTTGTTTATATAATTAAGTATATAATTATTCACATTAATTTATATTAAAGAAAACTAGCTAAATATAAATATTTAGAAGAATTGTCTCTAAACATATCAATGAACAGCTAAGAATATAAATATTATGAATTATTATAATGAGAATTTTTGTTAATTACAATAACAATTCTACTAACCATATGATCCTAATTAAACACATAAAAATGTAATATCGATAGCTGATTAATTTCTAAATGATATACATACAAAAAATTAGTACACTCTTTATCCCTCTCCCTCCCAAATTTTCATCTAAAATATTAAATCTTCAAAACATTTGCTAAAACTCCTTTCTCACTAATTACTTACTCTTCTCTCTCAATTTTTTTTTACTTTAAAAATAATAATAAACCAATCTGAATGATTAAAGAGCACACAGGAACCACCCCTCCCATAAAAAGCAAATGTGACCCACCCCCATCAACCCCCCCAAAAATCTCCCACGTCTTTCTCCTGTTTTCTTCTCTGTTTCAAGTTTCAACTATCCCAGACATCTTTTTTTCCCGTTCACACAACAAACCAGCCATGAACCTCACCCAATGAACCACCCTTCTCGTGCTCAACCCCAGCTTAACCCTGAAGATGCATCATTTCAGGCAAACAGGTGGCCATGAATTCCGTAAAAGCTCCCTCCACACTAGCCTTAAACTCAGATTTTGAAAATTTTTAGGAAAATCAGTATGTTCTACGTCAATACTTGTTATTTACCAGGAATTGATTCTCTCTTTCGATTTGGTTGAGGCTTAAATTGTTGAATTGTTATAGCAATTGGGTTTATCTCTATTTGGGATAGGTTGATTGCATTCACACTGCAGTTGCAGCGGTTAAAGATGGCAGATGGGAGCAAAACTATTAAATAGCAACCATTACCCTCCATTACAGCCATTAAATTCCTGGAAGGCATCCATGCACCAATAAGGACTGCAAAACAGAGAACTTGCAACTAAACAAGCAGGGAACATAATCTCAGGATTGTTCAAGAGTGGACTAGACCCATACTTACAAAGCATAAATTAGGAAATAATGCCACTGAATCAGTTTCAAAGTGAGCATCTTGGATTCAAAAAACTTGCCTCCAAACTATAAAGATTAACTAACTATTACCTAGCTGTATAAAACCTAATTAGCACCTATTAATTCTTGAACTTTTTAAAAGTGCTCCCAAATAAGAATGCTCAATCTAACCTCAATATCACAGAATCTGAAACAAATCATTGCCAATATATAGACCTAAGTACAGAACTCCAAAATTGATAAATTAAATAGATAGTAATGAATTGACTATATCAGTTAGTAATTTCAATTGCTCAGCCTTTTAAAACAGAGTTTGATTCAAACTGTTCCAAATATTCCTCGATATCAGTATGTTATGGCAGGCTCACAAGTCACCTTAAATTTCCCTAACAAAAGGAGAACTTAATGCATTGAGATTCTGTTTTTCCAAAAAAAACATTCAGTGCATAATGAGGAAAACAAAAGATTAAAACTACGTATAAAAAAAAGAAGTGCAAGAGTGAAAGGCATGATGGAACTTACTACCGGAATTACATTGTTAAATGTTGGCAATCCATGCATAAGATGACTCCATATTAGTTGCCAACCACAATAAAACTGCAGAATTTGTCACAACAGTTAAAAAGAGAACTCACTCAACAAGAACCATCAAGCAAAAGACACAATTGACAAAAAAAGTCAACTAATGTAGGAAGATCTGCCGTATTACAGCCATCTATTACAGCTGTAGTTATTTGGCTCCTTATCTAGTATTTGTTTCTTTATTTAGTGAACTGTGTGATGTAATTAGGTAAGATAGCTATTTTACTTGTTTCCTATCATAATAGGTAATATCAATTCCCTGATTTATGGGATTGATTCTGAATTTAGGTTCTGGACCCAATAGACTCTCTAGGTTATTTATGTACCTTTCTTTCATCAAATAAACAAAGACCCTAGTTACTCATGCATGCTCCCACCTACAAAAGAACATCTCGAGGCTGTATATCAAATCCTAAGATAATTGAAGATGACACTTAGAAAAGGGTTTTTTTTTTTTTGGGGGGGGGGGGGAGGGGCAAGAATGAAGGATAGGAGTAAAAGACTACAGTAATGCAAATTGGGCTGGTACAACTGAAGATAGAAAGTCTACAGCTGGTTATGCTTTGGGGAAATCTTGTTCCCTATGTTGCTCCAACTCTTCATTTTTCTTTAAGTACCCATATCCGACTCCAATGTCAGATGTATATCCGAACGTGGGTATGAGGATATGACCCTCTTAAGACCCTCCAAATATATGGAAAAACTTAGAAAAAAATTGAACAAACCCATGTCCAACACCCATACCCGAGTCCAAGTAACTTGGCTTATTCCTTGGATAAGTACAAAGCAAAAAGTTGTTGCTCGCAATAATGCTATGTTAGAGTTTAGAGCACTGGCACAAGAAATATGTAAATTAATTGGCTGAAAAGAATGCTAGAGGAAATGAGAATGGAGTTTGATTCTCCTATGAAGTTATATTGTGATAACCAAGCTGGCTATCAGGATAGCTCACAATCCTATTAATCATGATCAAACTAAGCATGCAAAAGTTGACAGGCATTTGATGAAGGATAAGATTGAAAGTGGAATCATTTGTAAATTTTATGTTTCAACATAGCAGTAGGTGGATAATGTACTGACCAAAGCTTTGCCAAAACCATTTTGAGAACACGGTAGACAAGTGGGAATGATGAACATCTATTTGCCAGCTTGAGGGTGTCCTTGGAAGATCTACCATGATTGGAAGATCCACCATGTGTTTCAACCGTGTATTACAGCTGAATTTATTTGGTTCCTTTTTCAGTATTTGTTTCTTTATATAGTGCACTACATGACGTAATTAGGTTAGTTAGCTAATTTATACGTCTCCTGTTTTGTAAGGAGTAATATCAATCCCTGTTTTAGGGGATTGATTCCAAATTAAGGTTTTGTACCCAATAGCCTCTCTAGGCTATTTATGTACCTTCCTTTCATCAAATAAACAAAGAGCATTATTTTTATCTTTGTTTCCACAACTACTCCAAATGATATGATCTTTTAAATATTGTACGCTGGTCACAGCATTTTACTAATGCATAAAGAATTTGGATAGGTCAAAAATAAATGCAATTTTACAATAATACGGACTAACTACTTAATATAACATTGTCCAATAGTAGTCCCCATATATAAAATTAGGGAAAAAAATGGTTTCATCTGTCTGACAATATTCTTTTCAGTCATTTTGGTGTTTTCTGACTTTTATTAGACAATAAATTCCATGCAAACTATAGGGGCATGGTTCCTATAGATAATTCTTAACACCAACAATGTTGGAATAAACCATTCAGGTCAATCTTGATCAGCTCTCTTATTATTCAAACGGCAGCATGAAAAACTCTAAATTATACATCATGATGGACGACAACAGCACATAGTTGTGGGAAGCCTCCTCTGATTTAGCTTTCTAAAAGTGTTAAACTCAAGTAACAGATTATTGATTGAGAGACATAACCTTCCACAAAACTAAGGATGGGGTTTTGTCTTAAGTCAAGCTGCACAACTCCACATGCTTGTTATGATGTGGCAGCAGAGCCAATTCACTGCCTACAACCTGTTAAACAACTAACCTAAAACCAATTGACAATAAGTGAAACCTAACCTATATATAAAACCAAAACAAATACTGATTGTAAACAATATGGAACAACACAAGCTAACACTCCCCCTGTGTAAATACTAAAAATGGAAACAAGCAGTTCTAATGAATGGAGAACAAATAAAGGGCAAGAAACAAAATAAAAGAAAGGTAACAAATGCTAAGCGTCCGAACTAAAACCAAACCAATTAGCAATCGATAAAAAAGCCAGACCTGAATAAAAAGCAACACCAAATTCTAAACTTAAAAAATATGAGATAACACCAATTAACACAAACAAGCCACGGGGCCAGGATTAGCCGCCAGAATCCAAGTTGGCACATGTAACCTAACCTGAAATTACAAGAATCTATTTTTCTAATAAATCAATGACCTAAACGTTAGCATGTCAAATTAAAGAAAAATATCCCAAAAGAAAAGAGTAAGAAGAAATATATACCTCTTTTGAGGTAAAAGATGACCCCAATGAAATCTCCGCCTCAGCATCTGAAAGCAGCACCAAGGAAGAGAGTTCCTGCAGACTCCTTTAGATGCAAGTAACAACAAATATAACTTAAAGAAAAGATAGATATAGATATATATATATATATAGAGAGAGAGAGAGAGAGAGAGAGAACCTAAAGTCCAAGTTAAACACAATTGATATTGATCGATCAATTATTGAATCTAACAATTTTGAAGATAACAATACGCAGAATCAAGAAAATTTTAAAGAAACAACAATTCCAGATGGTCAAAAGGGTGTACCGCAGAGTCCAGAGCAAACCATCGTAAGCCTGCCCAACATTCGCATCATTCAAGATTCTGTAAAATAAAGAAGTTAAACCAACGAAAGAATTAACAATAGTAAGGAAGGGTTCAGTTTCACAAATATAAAGAGAATACAAGAAAAATATAGTAAATTATTTCCTCAAGCTTGTACACGTTCGTCAATATCAACCAGAAAATTCCTAAATAGGCATGCATACACCTCAACATGGGAGGCTTTAGTAAATAGTATCTCAGCATGAAAGGCCTTTTTTTCTTTTGTATATAAGAAATTTGAGGTATACAGCAGAAGCTAGCTTCTCCAAACCCATAAATTCCACCCTCCATCTTAGAATTTGAACCTAAAACCTTCAAAATGGAGTCCAATCAATGAGGCATACCCTTCAGGACAAAATGGAATGTTTTGCACAATAATGCAATAACAGAAGGCAAATTCAATAATTAATATAACATAATGTTGCACGCTAAAGTTTCATAAAGTTTCAAAAGCATACATCCCTGTGCGTGTGAATACAAATGCAAGCATGCACTTGCTTATGCATGTATGCCTCATTGCATTTGCATCGAGACTAATGCAAGTAAAATTTCCCAATGCTTTTACCAAAGAAAAAGATCCACACTGCTTTCAAGGTATCATAAGAAAGAACAACAATAAGGATACCATATGAAGGCACAACTTTTTCATGCATCAATATGCTACAAAAAGAAAACAAAGTCACAAAAAAAAAAAAAAAACTAGTTCCAATCAATTAAGACAAGGTTTAGAAAATGTCTGATTATACCTTTCAAAGCTTGCACAAATGCCTTCAAACCAGTAGACAACAAGATCCTTACTGATACGAGTGTGGTAATTACGAATGAGATAACAGAATGCCGCATTCCTGCAGTAATACCCATGGAGCTCAACTTAACACAAATTGGTTGCATAGAAAACAGAATAAGAGGAACTTTGGCAGTGTTGAGAAGTTAGGCATAAGTTAGCAATTCATGGAGGCTAAAGCACAACCGCTGGCCGTATAAAGAATAAAAGCTTCTGCAATAATAGCAGGGGACATATCCAAAAGAATTAGGGCAAAAATGCATCACAAAAATAGATATGATTGTAACCCTGCTTTTACAACAATACCAGACAGTTTTCTCAGTAGAATGATAAAGCAGTATAAAGAAGTCACTGGGGTTATAGCAGTCAAATTGCAGATTCAAATCTCAAAATTTGAAGCATGCAACCAGAACACTTTCAAGTTTAAACAGTAAAAAAAAAAAAAATCAAAGAATTAAAATGGATTGCCAGATTTGCGAATGCATTACCTTTTTGAACACTAAATTTGAACCCCAAAATAATATGTGAAAGAGTGACTAAAAAACAAATGGCATAGAATAAAACATGAACGGTCAACGACAAGCTCAGAAAGGCTTCGTTGGGAAAATTATCACAGCAGTAGAAGCATCAATACCATATCAAGTTGGATATCCATGAGAAAACATACGATATAGTGAAAATTATTTTAAAATGCGATATCTAATATAGAACTATAATGAAGTAAAAGTAATCAAATAGCAAATCACTCAAGAATATACTCAGCAAATGTACTTTTTCTGGTTAAACATACCATAACCATTTTCCTTTCATAAGTGCCTCCTTTAGACGGGCAGCTATACTCTCTCTTTTAACACGTTTTTCATTTGATGTTGCTCTTCCTGTATTGGCACATGCCTGTCGAATTACATTAAGAATGACTAAGCCATTAAAATTTAAAGAATTCAACCACTAAAACTGGCAATTTCAACAAATAATTAGTTGAATGTATATCAACAACACCCAAACTGAAAACTCAATTTCAAAATCCGACAAAAAATAGGCAGCAACTTTGAAAAATTATTACGTAAGTTTCAAATAGAAAGGAAATACCAAAACATAAATACTTTAGAGAGTGTAGCAAAGCATCAGTTCTGATAGAAAAAAGTAGCTACAGGATACTAAGCATCAAAGCAGAATACCCGATACAAAACAAGAGCTGCAAGCTCCATCAAATTTTGTTGCGAACTACTCAAGGTTCCAAACTTATCATCCTTCGCTCCATCGCTCCTAAAGTTTCTTGCATGATCATCCATCAAACAACAAGCAGCAGGCTTAAACAAAAGGCCAGAAAGGAATAGGATAAAGATTAAAAACACTCACCAAGAAGTACCAGGCATTGAAAAATTGCTTTGATCTAGCTCCTTGCATATGACGTCCAAGAGTTGTTCAACCAAGAAACTCCCATCACTTACGCCTCTAACTAAATTTAACTGTAATCTTGCATAAAGAACAAGTGCATCCTACAGAAGAAAAAAAAATACATAAGATACAAACCATAAATTCAAGTTTAGTTTAAAAACTGGAAAACGTTATTAACCTTAAGACCCTTATCATGTGTCGTCAGCCAACAACGAAAAACAAATTGCTGTGTCGCGTTATGGATCTCTAAGGACTGACAACTCAAATTTGGACCATCCTTCAACAAGAATGTATTAATACACTCAATTAGCTTGCGTGAAACTTTTCCCTCATCCCTGAACATGTACAGCAGGGGAAAGCAGTAACCATTGATCATTAACGGTAAACACTACACAGAATGATTAAAAAAAGCAGATTAAGGCAAAATAAAAATGAAAGCAAGCATGTTCCACCAACTGCGTACCTTATATAAGAAAATATCTTAACAAACCACTTCACAATGTCTTTCCGAAGGTTATCTGGGAAATCTCCAGGTGGATTTTCTAGAAGAGAGTGAAGGGCTAGGATGCTGCGAAAGATATCCTCTTTCTGGCTATATTGAGTGTTATTTTTCTCAGTCCAGGTTGTTTCCACCTTTTCCATGTAGAAAACCATAAAACCTAGACAAAAAGTTTTAAATTAAAATTGAGAATACTAAACAGTTCCAAACAAGGATTGCCAACATAAAAACAGAAAAAGATAAGTGCCTCCAATATAAAAAAATATTAAACTCACCAGCGTAAATGTTCTTCCTAATATGAAATCGGTAGTCTCTGACCACCACAAGATGTCGCAATATAATCCCATATTCAGATTGAAAGCTTGGAACATTGTTTAACACATCCAGGATGTGACTAAAAAGTGTTTTCACCACAGACAACAAAGGAAGCATACTTCCTGGCACAGAGAAATGGTGTGATATATCAATTTATGCTTTAAACAAAGGTGAAAGAACAAAGTGGTGGGAACATGCACAAAACCCTTTAGCTAATCCATCAACGTGGACTTTCAAAATTAAAATGGAGTAGCATGGGCTTTAATAGAAATCTCTTGAAGTCTTGAGAATAACTTTTGGAATTTGTTTTCATTGCCGCTAGCCATTTGGAAGGTAGTTTTACTAATTTCTATTTTTGGTTGAAATGGCCACGTTTTAATTGGCTGGATTTACTAGGAAGGATTTTACTCACAAAGAAATTCCCTAGAATCTATATACCTTAACCTGAGTGAAAACCACAAACCTTGAGTTAAGGTAAAGGAATCCAAGACTACCCAGCTGTTGATAACACAAAGATGCAAATAAACATTTTTATCCTACATAAATCATAAGGAACCAAATCACTCAGTCACTAACCCGGAAGCCTTGTATCTTCTGCACGTTGAATGGCAATTCTGAGAGTTTTTGCAAAAATTAACTTAGGTGATCGCCGCTTGCTTGTTGATATTTCTAACAATACACACTGTGTAAGCAATTTAATAAGAAATGGCCATGTTTCAGCTGGAGATAACAATATAACAAATGTCAATTCCATTTGGACGATGTTTTAATAAATCATCAAAATAAAGCACGCCAAAAAATACCAGCAGACAAGCAGACATGGATCTTACGCTTAGGAATCTCGTTTGGTTTAAGCTTTGCAGTATTCTGTCCAATAAATCTACAAAATCCGATTGATCTTTCTCCCTCTAGCCACATATTCAACAACTTTATTCCTTCCTGAAATTGCAAATGAAAAACAAAAATTCAGTTAGTTATCAAGTAAACATATAAACTACAATATACGCATATTGTTTAACACAATCCAAATGTTCCATTATTTTCTCGGTCAAGATGGTAATAGAAGTACCCAAATTTGATCGATGGAACTGTAGAAAATGCGAGATATAAAAAAAAAAAATCCTAAAGCTAATATCATTGTCTTTCTTTGAGTCGTCAAACCTTGAAATACCTTAAAATCGTAATTTCTTTTCTCTTTTATTTTTTGAGTCTTAAAATCGTAATTTCTTTTCTCGTTTATTTTTTGAGTCCCGAATCGGAACTTCGAAAATGAACAGTAAATTCATCGATAATCAAACCTGAACAGTACATTCATCGATAATCAAACCGGGGCAAAAGATAAAAAAGGAAGGAAATAAAAACAAATTTGCAGTCCGATTTTAATCATTTTTCGCCATTTTCTTGAGGAAATGAAAGGAGAAGAAAGTAGCGGGTAGAAGGGTTTTACTTCGCGGGTTTTGGCTTTATCGGAGGAGAGCTTGGAGACGATCTCTTGAACATCACTGGAAGTAACCATGGCCGCCATGGGGATGAGACTTCACAGCAAATCATACAGATTTAAAAAATAGGAAAACGGTGGGACTCGGGAGTGTTTTGGAAAAGTAAAGAGTTGAAAAGAGTCCTTTTTAGTTACACCGGCGGAAACCAGGGTTTTTTGTACAATAAGGAGGGGCGAAGTCACTGCGATTGACTAATAACATTTATTATTATAATTTGTCGGTATCTTTACCATCCGAAAGAAAAACAATTTGAAAATCAGATATAATTCAACAAATGAGAGTAAAGAAAACAAATCTATTTTATTATAAAATAATTTAGTATTAAGAGTTAAATGGTATTAATTTATTAAAAAATATATAAAATTATAATTAATATTATAATAATAAAATAAATAAATAATATTTAATTTTTTTACTTAACAATACTATTCAATTAAATATTTTAATTATTATTTTTACTTTTAACTTATTTTCTTTAAAGATAATATTTTTTAAAAATAAATTTTTCAAAATCTTAATAAAATTGGGTGTAGAGAAATCTTACTTCTGATAAGGCAACAAGAACAAAAGATTCTTTTATGTAATACTGGCCCGTTCGAAATTGACCCAAAAGTTTATCACAATAGGCTTAATTGCCAACCCCATCACATGTTTCGTCAGCTTACAAATTTATGGGTCTCTCTCTCTCTCTCTCTCTCTCTCTCTATATATATATATATATATAGATATTTATATATCTATATATATATATATGATAAACTTTCGTAATTATATATATATGTTTATCACATGGTCGATAAATTTTTAATTTTATTAAATTATATTATTAAACTTAATTATTAATAAATTAAAATCACTTAGATTAATTATATTAAATAATTATAATGAAAAAGCTTATTTAATAATCAATATCTATATATAAGTTTTTTTTAAATCTACCGTATGTACATGTTGAGGATAATTTTTGTTAAAATCATTAAATAGAATTAATGTAAATGCTTAATTTATTTAGTCATACAAATTTAATGCTGTATTTTGATTAAATTAAATATTTATAAGCTTTGTGAAAATTGATTGTGTAAATTACCCCGAAACAAAGCTAACACTTTGCCTGAGTTGCTTCCATCAATTAACGCCACCTTTCTACCCATCTTCAAAGGCTTATGGACACTAATATTAACCCGAACCTGCAGGCTGCCCCAAGCAATCTCATCTTCATTGGAACCAACCTTTATACTTTTCACATGGATCTGCCAAGATGATTCTACTCCTAAATTTTTCTCATTCATCAACCCCAGATGGATTTGGACCCCAAAAAGGGCACCATTCCATGTTGATATTACCAAAGGCATGGGCACAGTGGCAGACCATCAAACTCCTTCAGAGCTGCGACTGCCGGTGCTTTGTTTAAAAGTCCGGTATTCTGTTAAAATAACCCGCCGACCCCTTTCCTTCGAGTCCTCAATCTGATACAGAAGATCATCTCCTCCCACTTCACGAATTTGAAGCCCCTTTAAGAGTCTTCAAATCATAAATTCTCACAGCTCTTGATTGTAAAGCTTTCCCGATGAGGCAATTTTTAACTCTATCCATGGTAGTCTGAAATCAACCCAGTATACTGGCCAACCACGGCATGTTATTCTCCGTAGTAAATTGACAAATAAAATAATTAAATTATAGCATTATAAAAATATATGTATCAAAATCTATACAATATGAATTATTAATTTATCAAAAATTATATAAATATAAAATATTTTTAACATAATTATAATAAAATAAAATATACGAATATAGCATAAATATATAACAAAATGTCTCAACCCACTATTTCTCGACAGCCACCTCATGTTGTTTATGCAAATTTGGTCCACATCGTTTCCCATTAGTTAGTTTACAAATGTATGGTGCTACGTTTATATTCACGAAGCGAAAGCATTGAAATGAAAAGAAAGGAAAAAGATTATAATGAGAAACAAATGAGAATGGGGGAGATAAATGGATGAGTGGATTAATAGAACAGCGGCCGTAATTCGCTAGTCTAGACATTTGATTGATTTTTTTTTTTGTTAAATTAATCACATTTTAAAAGGTTTGAAAATATAAATTTATTATTATAAATTTATCACTATATTTTATTTTAATTAATGTTTATCGATTATCATATTAAAGACAAATTTACAACTATATTTAATTAATATTGAATTTTACCATCATACTTTTTTAATTTAATTTTGACACTAAATTTTAATTTTTTTATTGAGTTTGTCATTCAATTTTGATTTTAAATGATTTAAATAAAAATTTAAAAATATATTCATTTAAATATTTCATTTTAATAATTAAAAATAATAAATTAATTTACAAAAAACTAAAATAGGTATTTTATTTTATAAATAACTAAAACTTTTTTTTTTGGACATTTCTTTTGTTTTTCAAGTCTTCGATGACCAATGATGACTTCAGTTGGTAATGATATTCAAAGGTAAAATTTGACCTTTGGACACCGAATCTAACATAACATTGTTATTTTTCTAATTTTTCCATGTTGTTTTTTTTTTTTTGTTACATCATTTTTATTTTTCTTTATATTTTGATGCAAACATATAATATTAGATAAATTACTTTATATTTTTGTTCTTTTTCACATATATTTTTTTTAATTTTTAGCTTGATAAAAACGAAATGTTTTACTCTTGTTGAATTTTAGAGAAATAATAACATGAAAAATGTTTTTCTAAAAAGATGTGAAAGAGATAGGTCGAATTTGATGTGTAACAATTAAATTTATTTTAGAGCATTACTATTAACTAATGTTATCATTGGTTACTAACAACTCAAAGAATAGAAGAAAGAAAAAAAAATTACATATAGTTTTTGTTTACTAACATTAATTTTTTTGGGTTAATTTTTAATATTTTAATTAATTATTAAAATTAAATATTTGAAGGAGTATTTTTTTTTTGTTAAATTTTGTCTTTAAATCATCCAAAAGTAAAGTAACAAAATTTAATTAAAAATCAAAAGTTTGAAGTAAAGTTTAATAAAAAAGATACAGTAACAAATTTCAATATTGAGTTAAAGTACAGTGATAAATTTGTATTTAATCTCAAAAGTATAAAGCCAAATATCGACAAAAAAAAGTATCCTAAGTTTGCCTTAGTCTCAAAAGTATATATAGCAAAATATTAATCAAAATAAAATATATTGATACTTAGCCTAATTGGTTCATACAATCACTTCAAAGAGGTGGCATATATTAGGTCTAAGATTCAAATTTTAGCATTGGCAATCTCTTCCCATTCTTAGGCTCTAACCTTCTTGTTAATATATACTTTAGAGCTATTGAATTGGATAAAAGATATATAGTTCATAATGCAAACCTATCATTATTTCTAAGTGATACAATGTTTTCTTTCATGTTAATAAAATGATAAATAGTTATTAAATACTAGTGGGATGAAACCAATGAAATATAAAGGCTTTATAAAGGAATTCTAAAGAGTTAAAATTCTCAGATCCTTTTTCACAAAGCCAACTTTATAAAACTATTATTGATCATCGTATTGTCAAAATAGGACATTGACAATACTAAAAACTAACACATGTTAAGCCTTTTTGCATAAGAAGTAAAACACAAATCTAACAGATTAAGGTTTATAGGATGCTCAGGATAATGTATAGGTGTTGTTTTGTTGAAAGTTCATGAAACATGGTTGCTACGAAACTCCATTTGGCATCGTCACTCTAGTGTCTGTGGAAAATGTTTTTATATATTAAGCATGTAAATATTCCTCAGACTTGTAATATTACGTTATCTTGTATGTGGAGCCATGTTTTGATCTTATTTGTATGGGCTCTGGTATAACATTTTGGTACGAAGCATGCAAAGTTATATAAGTGATTAAAAGAGGATTCATCACTCTAATGTCAATTGAAAAATGTTTGACTAAGTTTAATCTCATGAATTAAGGGATACAAACTCAATTAAGCAAAATATATA
Organism: Adansonia rubrostipa; assembly: GCA_038381775.1. Classification (NCBI taxonomy): domain Eukaryota; kingdom Viridiplantae; phylum Streptophyta; class Magnoliopsida; order Malvales; family Malvaceae; genus Adansonia; species Adansonia rubrostipa. Next base: position 13,347,566 of record JBBYHM010000027.1, on the reverse strand, counting down.
TATATATATATACATATATATAAAGAAAAAAAATTATAAGTCAAATATTAATAAATAGAGACATTTATATTTTTCAATTTTTCATATAATGTCCTTTTTAAAAGAACTACCTACTATCTTAACAGACTACTAATATTGAAAGCTACCAAGTATTCTTAAGAACAACCCATATATAATTCTTCTTCCTTTCAAAATATATTTTCACATTAATAGTGGATGTCAATATATCTAATACATATAAAGTACAAGGTGGAGATTCTTTTCAAGTAACGAAAGTAGTCATTATTATTTCTCATATTTCTTAATTATTATTATAAATATTTTTTTTATCATTAGTAAGAATTATTCAATTTATAAATAAGTAGTTTAATTTTAATAGAATAAACCATTAAAAAACCCTAAACTTAATAACTTTGCTTAAAGAAGCCCCTTTATATTTAGTGTACTAAAATAAACCCTTATCCTTTAATTTGCATCAAAATCAGTCCTTATATCAAATAAAATGTTTATTTAATTTGAGGGCTTGCTTAGTTATTCATTAAAAATTAAGAACTTATTTGGATAAAAACTAAAGGATAAGGGTGTGTTTGAGTATAAAATAAAAATTAAGAGCTCATTTGAGTATACTAAAAGTAGAAGAAGTTATTTAAATAAAATTGCAAAGTTCAACATTTTTATTTTATTATTTGAGCCATTTTTTAAAACATTTTGTTTAAATAAACTAATTTGATAATAGAAAAAAAAAATCTAAAAGTTCATAAGGAATGGCTTTATTTTGAAAGTTCTAATTTTTTTCACTTACCTTAAAAGGTATATCAATTTATATAACATAAATAAAAAAGACTTGAAATTTATATTGAAGTTTTTATTATATTCATAATTAATTTTATATGAATATTAAAAATAATAAACTTTATTAACAATTTAATGTAATTTGCACATAAATCAAATTTGCTTCTTTGTGCAAATTTTAGTTAATATATGTTTTATTAATTTATTATTTTAAAAATATATAACAATATTTTCAAAAATAAATAAAATAACAAATATTCACATTCAAACACACGTAATAACAAATACTAATTATCTGAAATATATTACAATATGAAAAATATTATTTTTAAATAAATATTTACATATTTTCGTATTTAAATTTAAAACAATATTTTTACTAATTAAAAAATAATTTAATAGGATTGAGCAAAAAATCTAAGAAAATTAAAAGCAGATTCAAGCCTCAATGATCAGTTCAATTTTTATTGAAGTCGGTTTGGTTTCAATTTGGGTAATAATTAATTATATTCGATTTAATTTTTGATTCATAAGTTAAAAACTGCGATTATTTAAAGTTAATTCTATTTTTTATTTAATTTAAAATTTTTATAACATAAAACAAATATTTTATTTCTAAATTAGTGAAAAAATTAAAAATACTATAAAAATAAATTCTTTTAAATTTAAAAATCAATGAACCGAATGATTTGAACCATTGGCATTTGGTTCCACTTGGTTTGATTTTATATGGTATTTAGTTCAAATTTCAGTTGAATTAAAAAAAAAATCAAAATTCTGCACGTAAACAATATATATATAACAAAACCATTATCACTCTAACATTTTAACT